>JAWQUT010000142.1:28146-42452 GCA_033807755.1 Ellobium chinense
GGGGGGCTCAGCCTTTCATGCGATACATCCAAATCCAAGAATGTGCTTATTGTTGCAATAATTTAATGCTTGATTATTGATGAGATGAATGATACAGTCAGTATGATATACAGCTGTTAGATTCATACTTTAATTAGCTGCAGGAAGACTATTTTAGGTGATTGTGAGAATTCATCCGGACCAGCTTTGAAAGTGGTAGACAAGGACACTAGAGTTGATGTAAATGCCTTAGTAGAAAGCCAGTGCCCATGGCTATGAAAATCTGGAGGCACTAGAAGAAAGAAATGTCTTTTTAAAGAGTGCCGTATTTAGTATCCGTTAGAGTTCACTGAGTTCGGACCTCCAGTAGAGGTCAAATATTTCGTAGAAAACTCTCACTGATCTCTTGTTTGTCAGCTGTGGGCGGACCTAAGTTAGATCATTTTGAGAAAGGAAAGTTATGTATGTGGCTACTCTTTGAGATGTCATGGCCCTGGCATTCATTTTCGATACCGCTTGCATTACTGCCATTGTTATTGATGAACAAAATTATGATAATGATAATCATAATGTTGAAGATGACAAATGACATAATTCATCATAACTGTTTGTAATAGTATGATAGTGTTGAAAGATGATATTATCCTGATGATGACCATGATCATAAGAAATATGGTGAAGATAATAATGATTAAGATGATGAAAAAGGATGATGATGATGATTTATGGGTAACATTATCTACTGATGACAGATCTAGCTGAAACATTTTGACTTGTGTATTGAATTTTAGCTTTACATTTGCTATTGAATTTTTAAATTAATTCTGCTTTCATATGATGATGATGATGATAATAATTACCATGATGATGAAAACTGATGATCAGTGGCCGTGTTGACTCTAAATTACATTGACCATAACAACAACAAATGATGATAGACAGGTGTTCTAGGCAGGAAATAGGATGATGGTAAAAGATTAACTGAAACAGCATTCAATTTACCTGTCTGTAGTTGTGACATCTGGCTCTTGCCACGGTATAATACATCCTGCTCGAATATGCAGATTAAATTTGTCAAGAGGCGTATCCAGTGTGATATATTTGCCATCACTATCTATCTCCTGTCCCTGTAAGAAATTGTGAAAACACCACTGCTTAGTTTAGAAGTATGGGATGGATGGATGGATGGATGGATGGATGGATGGATGGATGGATGGATGGATGGATGAATGGATGGGTAAACAGATGGGTGGATGGGTTGTTGAGTGGACGGATGGATGGGTGGCTGTTTAAATTAGTGGGTATTGTGGGTGGGTAGGTGGTTGAATGGATGGATGGATGAGTAGTTGGGTAGGTGGGTGGATGGTTGGATGATTAATCTAATGAACTACTGAGCTCTACTTACAGATGAGTAGTCAAACCACTTTTCCTTTGGGAAGAAAGCCTTGACCTGTCTTGCACCCTAATGACGAGACACAAAACACACCTGAACACTTCAACACTGTTTCAAAAACTCACTTAAATATCTCTTCTCAAGCGAAGATTACTAATTATATTGCAAGAAATATCACCCACACAATTTTACCACACAGATCTAGTTGCTACACTTATTTTTGGGTCCAACAATGGAGTCATCATCTATTCAGGAGGTTACATTATCATAAAGAGGATATAATTGCAACAAACATGTCCATAGTGGAATGGGAGATAGTCATTGAAGATCACAATGAATGAAGAAATTAAAAAGGGTGAGTGTCAAACACCTTGAAGAGGCAAGAACTGAAATGAACACAGAAAGGAAGGATGGAAGTTAAACATTCATGGAAATAGGAGGAAAGCGATGGTGATAACTGTCCTAAATGTGCAAAGATCTCTACTCATTAAACAGTCTGCACAATACAGATTGAAGCTTTAACAGAGCAGAAAGTAGACTGTGAATTTATTGTGTGCATTTATGCAGTTTTTTAATGGGCAAATCTTATACAACAGTCTTCATGTCTGGTGTTACTACTGTATCTTAGCTGTACTGGATTTTGACATGCAGGTACTAAAGTGCTATCAAAATGTAGTTGCCGTTTTTTCTTACCATCTGCATGACAGGTGTGATGAGGAATGCTGGTCCCAACATGAACTGTTTGTCAATAGTTAGAGTTCGCTCATCATCGGCAAAGCTGGAGAAAAATGACATGATACACGCTGATGCTCTTATGGACCAACTTTACATAAGCAATTAATATTATTGATCTGACATGGGTATGAATATGAGAATTTGCGAAGTATGTCAGGGTCATGACTGAATACTACGCTCACACATGGAAGTTAAGGGGCATTTACACGTGGGGATTGGTCGCATGCGAGACAACTCGCAACTTCTCTTATGCAATTTCTCCCCAACTTATTTCCATTTACACGTGGCGATCTCATTGATACAAATTCCGTGACGCAATGCTAGTCTGCCACTTGTATGGATTTTTGCTACGGTGGGGTAGGTGGCCAATTGACAACCCATTTTCAAACCAAAATTGAACACAAAATTCGCCTAAGGTAAGTTATTGGAAAAATCGTGAAAAAACAGTGAATTGGATGCAAAAGCAGATTTCCTTCATTTCAACGGTGAAATGACGGTGGTTTTTCTCTTAATAATGCTTCTACATTAGAGAAATTTGTTGAAAAATCACTCTTAGGTAAAGCAAATGATCCGGTGGCAACACGCACTCAAACAAGATGTCTCAGGACCAGTATCTGGATTTAATCTTCCACAAGCATTCTAGGGATCTGTACATTTCAATAAAACCCAAGATCGTCTCTTTGGACCACGTCGCTATCGTGGAATCTACACACAGCGTTGGTGTGTAGCCTGGGCACATGCACAGTGCCAGTGCAAAACAATGACTGTGTGTCATTTTAATAATCGCCATTTCTTTTTTTTCATCTTTTGAATAAAGCATTAAATCGAGGTCCTTTCGCGTAGACTTTGTTAATTTTGATACGCTGATTACGAAAATGTCATCAGTTTTAAGCTAGGATGAGTATTTAACTATTTATTTGCAATTAAAAATCACCCCACTCACGAAAACATCAAAGGAAGCCGCCATCGATCGCACGCCCAAAAATCAAGCAGCGCTTGATTTCTGGGGACATGCGATTTTTCTATTGAGTTCATGCGATTTTGCGTTTACACGTGGCCATTTCTCGTCATGATCCTTGCTCGGGACGGATCACGGGGATAAACTGCTACGTGTAAATGGGTCTTTATGGAACAGAATGCAGGCAGTAGGTGCATAACGTTCAAATAGTTGTCAAGTTGGTTACTATGGTGTACTGGTGGCACAACAACTCACAAGCTGACAATAGCCGGGTGCTTCCTCAGTAAGGACAGAAAATTTTCTAGTGTTGAGTTTTCAGCTTTTCCTGTCAAACTTGCTCTTTCACGCTAATAAAGTAAATCCCTAGTGAAACACTTTCCAGATAACATCAGTTTGGGTTAACATGCCTCCTCCTAAATGGTGACGGGATAGAATATGCCTTTCCATCTCGTATCATGTATGCAGAGCCATCTTGTGTGTATGTCTACCTGTCTACCAACTGGCATATCTGCATGTCTACTTCTCTTTCTTGTTTAAAGTGTCTGCTTTAACTTACTCAAAGAACAGAGGCTTGAAGACCATCTCCCCATCCACATGTGCCCGGTACAACAAGGTGTACAGGTATGGAAGGAATTTGTAGCGGGTCATCAGAACTGGTTTCACCAGATCCACAAACTCCTGTCCAAAGGCAGCTGGGTCTTGGTGCTGCAAAGACAAGTATTATGTCAACTCCCATCGTGTTTCTGGGCTGACCAACTCACTGACTAAGCTTAAAAGCCCACCTTTCGCATGATGGGAATCTTCACTAATTTGAATTCAATGTCATGCTTCAGATTAAAGCCTTATTTCTCCAAATTTCACTGGTAAAGCATTTCATACTGCACAGAAGCTTTGCAGATCACTAGTTTCTGTCCTTTTGAACATCATGGTAAAGAAAACTGATATAAAAATGGTTAGTATTTAAAATATGAAAGCAAATCCATCTGAGAATCTATGCAGAATCCAGAGCCATTTTAAAGTAGGGCTTGCCGTCTGACAGGCCTGATTGGATGGCACAGATAGAATGATTGAGTACCTGAAATGTTTACAAGTGTCCCTGCTTTAGTGCTGGGGACAGGATTAGGGAAGAGAAAACACCTTTGGGAATATCCTTGAACAATGTCTGTCAAGGATCCTCTGTCTTCCTAAACCGTACTCCTCACCCTGAGTCTGCCTTTAGCCATAACTCAAATATACAGTACCCTGAGAAAGTCCCAGGATTATATCAATTTAATGGACACAGAATACTGTACATATAATATGAAGAGAAAATGATGCCTGACAAAGAAATTTACATTCTAAAAGTTTACCTAAATAAAATGAATTTAAAGTTCTGAGTTATACAAATTTCTTTACACGTTTCAAATAAACAACATGTGAAGCAGGGAACATCTGCATAATACTGAATAACCGAAGGAGTGAATGATGCCCTACAGATACGCTGATTCCAAAGAAAGCAATTTCTGTGCCAGCTTTTAAATGGAAGGAGGGCTTTGTTATCAATTTTCTCAAAATATTTAATGTCCAGTCACTTCTAGGAGATGCTGGAGAATGTAACAGGATTTTGTAATAGATAATCTAATGACAGTGACAATACAGTACCTTGAATGGATTGTTTGCATCATCTCCTCTGCCATTATGATTCCGGGCGAATGGGTAAAATGCCCCTAGTTGGTGCCAGCGCACACACAGCTCATAAGAGGGTTCTTCCCAGAAACCGCAGATGTCTGCCCCATTCTGAAATGGAGGGTTTGCATCTTAATTTTACTTCATTTTACATGCATATCCACATAATCACAAATCATTTACTCACAATTCCACTTAATTGCAATACTTTTCAGATAACAGAAACATTACATATTCTGTCTGAAAGTTATCAGATTATTGCAACCTTTCTTAATCCCGACTTTGCAGTGCTCCCAATGAGTTGCAATAAAGTGGAGTTGAGTGTAGTACATTTGACTCTGCTTGATCACAACTCCACCAGAGAATGGAATAAACTGCAATTAAAAAAAGGTTGCAACAACCAATTGGCTGTTTTATAGAAAATCCAGTATCATGTTATCTGTAAAATGTTGTCACTAGGCGAAGTTTTTTGACCTGACTAGAGTGAGCAATCAGGGAGTGTGTTTGGGTCACGGATGAACACTAGGCTCGCACGTGGAAGTAGGGACCGATTCAGGCAGTAGGTATTTTAATGATTAAATTGCTGTGAAGTTAGTGTCCCTGTAGTGTAGTGGTAACACGTTCAGACTTGCAAGCCGAGAGACCCTGGTTTGATTCCCGGCAGGGACAGGAAATTTCTAGTGTAGGTTTTTTTGGCCCATCTTCTAAAAATTGATCATTCACGGTAATTTGGTAAATCCATGGTGGCACACTTCCTTAAAATAATTATGTAACATCATATTATAACATCAGAAAAATTATTAGACTGAGTTCACATTCCTACCCTATAGTAAAAACACCAAAGAATACTATACTATATGCCTTTTCACCCGGTTAAACTATGTTATTAAGTGGAGGGAACTATAACATAAAAGATATTCATGTAACCGGGTGGCAAGGCATACAGTATTCTTTCTTTATTATTAAGGGAAAGGAATGTGAGCTCACTCTGATAATTTTTCAGATGTTACATATTTTAGGGAACTATGTCATCAGGGATTTTACCAAATTATTGTGAATTATCAATTTTGAGACGATAGGCCGAAAAAACCTAACACTAGAAAATTTCCTTTCCCTACCGGGAATTGTATAAGGGTCTCTCAGCTTGCAAGTCTCAACGTGATACCCCTAACTCTACACGGATGCTAAATTCACAGCAATTTAATTCTTAAAATACTTACTGCCTAAATATGTTTCCTAACTTTCATGTGTGAGCCTAGTGTTCACCCGCAACCCTGACACATAATTATCCCGACTGTTTATATTTAGTCTACCATTGTGCCTTGCCTCATCTCTACTCTGGACATCTACAGTAGTTTAACAGGTCCGTATGTCACGTTCACCAGTCTGTCTATGCGCTGGGTACCCATTCTGCAACACGCTTTCCTCACATTGTGTTCAACTCGGGGTATTGTCGAGTGGGTACTCGAAAGGGGACACAACTCCTTTAAGTGTTAACTTTCAGGAGTTACCTCCCGCAATCGGATTTCCGGACGTCTATTTCAGCAGAATGCCTCATCGATTATGCAAGTTTCCAAAAAGCTTTGATTTTACAGCGATTATACTTAATTTATTCTCTCCATTTAAGCTGAAACTGATTGCAGAGCAGTCAAAGCTTTTTTAGATATTTGTGTAACTGATGTGGCATACATGTGGAACTGTTCATGGTTCCTGAGTGTTAAATATACAGTTTAGTATATCATTAAACCATTAGAATAAGTACGCCTTAGTTCACACTATGGTATCATTTAGTGAACACAAACAGCTTGACTTTAAAGCAATCATAACATTTTCCATTTCAAGAGATTAAGAGCGACAGTGAGTGAGTGAGTGAGTGAGTGAGTGAGTGAGTGAGTGAGTGAGTGAGTGAGTGAGTGAGTGAGTATGCGTGCATGCGTGCGTGCGTGCTTGCGTACGGGGAGAGAGAATGTCTCTTCTAATGAATTATTTAATGTGTTGTTTAAAAATTATAAAAATCTTACTCACCATCGGTATACCGAAGAGGCCAAATTCCATCAGAGCTGAATAAAAAAGAAAACAGCAGAAGCTTAGTCCAAGATGGATACATTTACGTTGGGACCTAAGAGATTCACAAATTTTAGGAATCAGTTCATATTTTTGAGTTTATTCTGTATTTGAATTTGTAAATAATATATCATAGTTAGGGATTCCAGAATGCAGCATAGTTGGATTTACATATTTTAAGCTTAAAAAGCTACAGTTTAGGACCTTTCAATCTGCAGGGTCTTCACAGAGTTTCTCGATCAGAAACATGTACATTGACCCACCCAGTCTCAACATCCATCAGACTCTACCCACACAGGAGGCACACCGAGCAGAATATACCTACATAGTAACCACACCCAGTACAGTCCACCCACACAGCAACCACATCCAGAACAGTCCACCCACACAGTAGCCACATCCAGAACAGTCCACCCACACAGTAGCCACACCTAGTACAGTCCACCCACACAATAACCACATCCAGAACAGTCTACCTACACAGTAGTCAAACCTAACATAGTTTACCCATATAGTAGCCAAACCTAACATAGTTTACCTACACAGTAGTCAAACCTAACATAGTTTACCCATATAGTAGTCAATCCTAACATAGTTTACCTACACAGTTGTCAAACCTAACATAGTTTACCCATACAGTAGCCAAACCTAACATAGTTTACCTACACAGTAGTCAAACCTAACATAGTTTACCCATAACGTAGTCAATCCTAACATAGTTTACCTACACAGTTGTCAAACCTAACATAGTTTACCCATACAGTAGCCAAACCTAACATAGTTTACCCATACAGTAGCCAAACCTAGCATAGTTTACCTACACAGTAGCCAAACCTAACATAGTTTACCTACACAGTAGCCAAACCTAACATAGTCTACCTACACAGTTGTCAAACCTAACATAGTTTACCCATACAGTAGCCAAACCTAACATAGTTTACCCATACAGTAGCCAAACCTAGCATAGTTTACCTACACAGTAGCCAAACCTAACATAGTTTACCTACACAGTAGCCAAACCTAACATAGTTTACCTACACAGTAGCCAAACCTAACATAGTTTACCCATACAGTAGCCAAACCTAACATAGTTTACCTACACAGTAGCCAAACCTAACATAGTCTACCCATATAGTAGCCAAACCTAACATAGTCTACCTATATAGTAGCCAAACCTAACATAGTCTACCCATATAGTAGTCAAACCTAACATAGTTTACCCATATAGTAGTCAAACCTAACATAGTCTACCCATATAGTAGTCAAACCTAACATAGTCTACCCATATAGTAGTCAAACCTAACATAGCCTACCCATACAGTAGCCAAACCTAACATAGTCTACCCATATACTGTAGTAGCCTTGCCCATCACAATCTACCCCACACAACAGCCACACCCAGCACAGTCTACTCACATATGATGGAGTAATGCATGTTGCTCCATTCAGCTCTATTGTCCCCCTGCCATTTGGTAGCATATTGTCCAGTTCCCACAAAGGAAGAACGAGTCATTGTCCATGGCCTCTTGCCAGGGAAGATGCTCTGCAAGGCTCTGGGGAGGACAAGGTAAGCACTGGATACAAAAAATGAATCTGGATAAAATAGAAAGGTATTGTGCATGGAATTCAGTGGAAAGGCAGGCAACGCAGACAGGCCTGCTCTATCTATTTCCATAAACCTCAGAAACTGCCGGTTGCAGACCATGAGCTTAACAAAGTTGCAAATGAGACAAAAAGAGGAGCTGGCTCTCTTCAGTTTGTGAATGCTCCCACCAATACTCAAAAAAAAGGATGTTGTCCTCATGAGGCTATCAAGTTAAAAGTCTGTATTCCTTACTACAGATACATTCTTCATCTGGTTCAGCAAAGAAACTCCAGAAACATCCAGGCAATGGTTCACTGAGTTAGCCCACCTGGAATCAAACCCACAATCTTTGCGTGGGTTCCATCACCTCACGATCATACAAACTCAAACAGTTTCTATATACAGCTACACTGCCAAATCACTAACTTTCATTATTCCATTTCCCCTCACCATTTGTCTACCTAAGCACTTCCCCTTTCATCCTACCTGGTGTGTCAATTTGGTTGTGTCTGCTCACTCTCCATTTCTGTTACTAGGTGCTCCAACTTCATCTTGTACAACTCTATTGCCGTATATTTGTTCACTGAGCTTACACTTACAACTTCGGAATGAATGACAGAGATTACCGAGTGTCCGAACAGTAATACAGTTAACTCTTTTCTATCACAGCCTCCTAGGAACAGGTAAAAAAAATTGCAATTAAAAAGAGCTGTGATTATCTGGTGACTATATTAAAATAGATAATCAATGACTTTCAGCTGAAAACATTTGTGATTAAGTGAAAGTTGTGAATCAGCAGATTGTGATTAAAAGGAACTGAAAATATCTCTTCTCTTACTCCTAGGTCCTTGATTTCTACTTCTTTTTCTGATTTTTTTGTCTGAACTCACCCATATGTTCTCATGGCCATAGAATGCCCATACAGACTGTGAACATCATAATGAACACCCCACTCTTGGACAGCATCCATGCAGATTGTTTTGGCATACATCTTCCCCTCTTCTCCAGCTCCATCAATATCTGGAAGGAATAACAGACAACAGAAGCTGAAAGGATGACAGAGGGATTACAACAAGGAAGGAGTGTGGTAGCAATTTGCAGAGATACAAAAAAAAAGTCTTCGGAAGGCGGCATTACCTTGTCCAGAAGGTGTAATGTAGCCTACACAATATGGTGTGCAGTTTATTATTTTGAGTGCATTGGATTTCTGTGCAGAATTGTACACCCAAGCACTGACGGGCACATCCTTTTTTTTTTTTCACCCCGAAGGTAATGACATAGGATGATAGTGCCAGTTAGCATTTTCACATCAGATATCACCCATGTCTCTAAGATACCTTCATGCATGAACCTATGAAATTCTTATAATAATGATGGAACTTACTTGGAACATAAGGAGGATAATTCAGTTTGTTTCTCCGACATCCTTCAACAGATCCCTCCACAAAGCTGGCAGGCTCATTCATATCCTGCCAGATAAAAAAAAAGATAATCATTGATGAAAACATAAATACAATTTCCCTACAGCTTGCTCCCCTTTACATGTGGAGACGGTGTGGGTAATCTCCCTTGACAACTTGAATGTAGCGCGTTTTGATGATGTAATTTTCTAGACATGAATGGAGTGATGTAGTTTTATTGATATGGGATGTGGAATTCCGTGTCAGTATCTGGGTAAGTGCAGACATCTGATGCTAAAAATAGCTTGCTGAGATAAGACATGAGTGGTACAATTACTGTAGAAACTTCACTATTTTCTCATGGAAAGAACTGTGAAAATAAATATTATTCTTATGTCAAACTCTTCAGCCCCAAAGTCTAAATCACTGTTCATAAAACCGAGCCAATTTTTCTGGACATGACATATTATTGCTTGATAGTCTAAAATTTAAATTATTATTTCGTAAGACTTGAGCTAGCCTCGTCTGTCATTGACTGTTGTAATAGTAATAATTATTACTATCTTGCATCAGTTTAAATTCTGCCATCAGTGTGTAATCGGGTGGCAAGCCAAGTAGTATTCATTCTTTATTATTAAGGGGTAAAAATGTGAGCTCAGTCTGATAATATTTCACATATTACATATTATTTTAGGGAAGTGTGTCACCAGGGATTTTACCAAATTACTATAAAGGATCAATTTTGAGAAAGGCCGAGAAAAACCTATACTAGAAATTTCATGTCCCTACCGGGAATCGAACCCAGGGTCTCTCAGCTTGCAAGTCTGAACGTGCTACCACAACACTACAAGGACGCTAACTTCACATCAATTTTATTCGTAAATATGTAACGCGTGAATATGTTCCCTAACTTCAGCATGTGAGCACATCATGACAAATGACAGCTCTTGAGGAGTTGAAGTCATTCTTATATGATATCTTAACTCCTTCAGCATACTGTCCACAATGAACCTGAGGCCATTCTAATATTATGGTTATCTCAGCTCTAAGAATGCTACCTCACACTTTGTCCGATATTTCTGACACTGGTTTACAGAACCTCTTCTGCTGAATCACAACTTTCACTTAATCACAACTGTTTTCAGCTGAAAGTCATTGATTATCTATTTTAATGTAATCACCAGATAATCACAGATTTTTGTAAGTGCAATTTTTTTACCGTTCTCAGGAAACCTCTTCCTCTTGTTACTGCACCCCTAGGGCCCCAATAAGACATCCTGCCAACTATGCCAGGTGTAGCTAAGTGGTATTCATTCCCTTATATTTAACTGTTAAATGGGAGGACTGTGAATTTTCTGGTGTTAGGTTTTTTTTTTGGCCAATCTTCTCAACATTGATCATTTACTTTGGTAAAATCCCTGGTGACAGACTTCCCTAAAATAATATGTAACATCTGACAATTTATCAGACCACCCGGTTACAAGTGTCTGCTAAATAACCATTTTCTGCACAGCTGGTTTGTAATAAATTTTCCTGCTTTCTTTGAAAAGATGTTATTCACCCTCATAGTCCTAGAGTCAGGTATAGCTGCTTTAATTACCACATAGAGGGACTCTCTGCCTAAACGATAGTCAAGTCAGTATAGCTTGGTTGTTATAAAAGCAGTCAACAACCCCAGACCTCCTAAATATCTAAAGGTCTCGTTGTAAATGCTTTGGGAAAACATTTCATCCACATTTTTTCATCCACCTGTCTGTAAAATGGGCACTTGGCTGTAGGAAGTGAAAGATATTGTCAGAATGTCAGAGATCAGTGTGTCCACTTGGCAGTGGCACAGTATAGTCCCTGGAGAGCTGAGGAAGTCCTAACGTTATCTGGCATGCTGGGGTAATGACAGTGTGAAGTGGCATAAGCTGGCAGTAGCTTGGATACACGATTTATAAAACTACTTTATTATTATGATTATTATCATTATTTTTATTATTATAAATAATATGGCTTAGGTGCTCTTGCTGAGCTTGAGGTTTGACGTTACAAGAACTAAACCTTCCACTTCACAACTATGACATCTGAATTTTTGACTTACAATCCACAAGGCCTCCACCTTTATGCCCACTTCCTCTCGGTAGAATCTGATCCATCTGGTCCACCAGTCTTGGATGCTGGCATTGGTAAAGTCAGGGTACGCTGTAATACCTGGCCACACCTGGGGTGGAAATAGAAACATGTCACATAAAAATAGCTAAAAGGTATACATAAGATCACAAAGAAATGGCTCATGAACATACATTGGCAACTACANGAGCTCACATTCCTCCCCCTTAATAATAAAGAATGAATACTATATGCCTTGCCACCCAATTACATGTGTCTGCTAAATAACCATTATCTCCACAGCTGGTTTGTAATAAAATTTCCTGCATTCTTTGGAAAAATGTTATTCACCCTCATAGTCCTAGAGTCAGGTATAGCTGCTTTAATTACCACATAGACGGACTCTCTGCCTAAACGATAGTCAAGTCAGTATAGCTTGGTTGTCATAAAAGCAGTCAGCAACCCCAGACCTCCTAAATATCTAAAGGTCTCGTTATAAGTGCTTTGGGAAAACATTTTATCCACCTGTCTGTAAAATGGATACTTGGCTGTAGGCAGTGAAAGATATTGTCAGAATGCCACTGATCAGTGCTTGTAGTTGTACTTGGCAGTGGCACTGTATAGTCCCCAGAGAGCCGAGGAAGTCCTAACATTACCTGGCATGCTGGGGTAATGACAGTGTGAGGTCGCATAAGCTGGCAGTAGCTTGGATACACGATTTATAAAACTACTTTATTATTATGATTATTATTGTTATTTTTATTATTTTAAATAATATGGCTTAGGTTGCTCTTGTTGAGCTTGAGATGTGACATTACAAGAATTAAACCTTCCACTTCACAACTATGACATCTGAAATTTTTGACTTACAATCCACAAGGCCTCCACCTTTATGCCCACTTCCTCTCGGTAGAATCTGATCCATCTGGTCCACCAGTCTTGGATGCTGGCATTGGTAAAGTCAGGGTATGCTGTAATTCCTGGCCACACCTGGGGTGGAAATAGAAACATGTCACATAAAAATAGATAAAAGGTATACATAAGATCACAAAGAAATGGCTCATGAACATACATTGGCAACTACATGGAGGAAGTTCCAAAATACACAAGAGAACGCTCATTCCACATTATCCTTGGTCATTTTTTGAGGTTTTGAGGTTTTGAGAAATTGAGCTCTCTCTTCCTGTAGTTCAAAGCAAAACAATTGGCAAGATTAGGGTCAGCTTGTAAAATTGCAATAGAATAACATTGTCAAAACTCTAACATTTGTTTAACCAGGAAAAAGAAGATAAATGGAAGACCATAGTAATATAAACAACTCCAATCATCAAAAAAAAAATAATAATTGACTTCGTCAAATTATGTGGAATGAGCGTGACAATATGAGAAATCAGAGAGAATTGAGATGACATTTCATGTTATATACTGTCACTATGATTACTATCTGTAAGTTACGTTTGCTTGGATAGTCTAATACAAAAACCTCCAGAAAATGGAAACCAATATCATAGTTCCCTCCAATAAACTTTCCAGACCCAAATTTATTTCTCTGCATTCATGCATTACATATTTCTCAAAATTTGGCAAACTTGAATATGATGAGGTGATATGAAGATTTCAAGTACTCAGTGCCTGGCTGTATTTCTACAAGCACTATTGTGAAACTCACCTCACCAATCAGTGTTGAGGTTCCATTAGGAAACTTCACATAAATGCTTAAATCTTCACCAGTTTGTAAAATGTCCCAGTTTGGAAAGTCACTTTTCACCTCAGCAGCAATCGTAGTGTTAGCACCAATCCCTGGGTCCTGCAGAATTTGAAAATAAGGAAAATCAGAGGAGATAATGGAAGGTGAATGAAAGAAAGAAATGGAAAGGAAAAGGATGAATGGGGAACTGAGATGGGCAGCTGACTGCATAATATATGGTTACGCGGTGCATGGGTTTGTAAAATTTATCAGTATTTCTTTATCTGGCGGATGAGGCTAACATACAGCAGAGCTATCTATTGTAAAGCCTGCACTTGATGATGGTGCTGGTGGTAGTCATGATGGCAGTGGTGGTGGTAGTGATAGTGGTAGTGATGTGATAGCACTTTGTTATGTGAGAGCTGCTGAAAGTAGGGCAAGGCAGAAGTAATTAAAGAACTGTTATTAAAATTGAGTAAGGCGAAGAGGGAATGGAAAGTAAACCACTATCCACAAGCTAAGCTAAGCTAAGCTAAGCTAAGCTAAGCTAAGCTAAGCTAAGCTAAGCTAAGCTAAGCTAGGCTGGGCTGGGCTGGGCTGGGCTGGGCTGGGCTGGGATGAGATATGAGATGAGATGAGATGAGATGAGATGAGATGAGATGAGATGAGATGAGATGAGATATGAGATATGAGATGAGATGAGATGAGATGAGATGAGATGAGATGAGATGAGATGAGATGAGATG
>JAWQUT010000142.1:59853-74853 GCA_033807755.1 Ellobium chinense
TAACAGTCCACAATGGCTTCACTCCTGTCAACAGGGATCTTCTTAGGGTCCTCGTCATCGTCTTTGAAGTGGAAGTTGTAGACCAGACCCACAGTGAGGGCGATGGCAAAACACAGGATGAGAACCACTAGAAGAATAATAGCCCGTTTTCCTTTCTTTCCGGACTGGAATTTAATTTTGGGCTTTTCCTCCGCTGTTGTTTCTTCCGGCATGTTGGAAGTCTTCTCTGCTCAGAGTCTTGGTCGAATATGTGTAGTTGGTCGAATATGTATAGTTGGTCGAATATGTGTAGTTGGTCGAATATGTGTAGTTGGTCGAATATGTCTAGACTATCTAGATTTAGATCTGATAATCACTCTGCAGAATGTCGCCACACTAATGCAAGTCAGAACATCAGAAGAATGACGCTATGAAACCTAGTATTCTAAGCTGCCAATAGGCTGAAATCTAATGTTATAAATAACGGGATGGAAGTTGAGATGTAGAAACTCAACGAAATATTCCGCTTTGTCGTGTGAATTTCACCTTGGTAAAGAGCAACTTTCCAGAATGTGATGATATCAAACGCAGTCAGGTGTAAAGTTAAAGAACTTTTGATAGCGAAATAGGTCAATATGTTTCGCAACGTGTCTAAGTTTCGAAAGCGTCGTCGCTGAAATCTCCACAGTTGAAAAGTCTTGCTTGTCCTCCAGCCTCTTGTATTTTGCTCTGTCGACCTAAAAAAAGAAGACACAGAGAAATTATTATTCATAATACTATTTTATGAAGTACACTTCTACAAATGCATGAATAAACTGTAGCTCTATAATAATGTATGGCATTGTAAACATATACCCATCCCGGCAAAAAAAAATGATTATGTTGTTGTTTTTTCCATCTAAGGTAGATGAAAACAGGATTTCTATTTAGTGTTCCTTCCTGACGTATAAGTTATACATCCCTTTGCTCTCAGAACAATAAAACATTCTGAAAAAAAAAAAAGACGATTCAAAAGATTGTTATACAACGGAAGAACAGGTCCTGCCCATCAAACCCATCTTTCTTCCTTCTGGATAATAACGATATAAAGAACAAAAAAAAAAAATGGTTGACTGTTTATATTCTTCTGTGCCAATATATTATATCTTTGCATTTTATATCCAGCCGATAGCTAGAATATTTTTTTTTTAATAAGCTACATCCCGCAGTTACTTGTGCCGCTTTAGGACTTTCTCGACCTAGTTGCATTACAATTAACTGAAGTAAATTTTTACTTCCAGCAAGATGGGCTAACACACAATGGTGCCTTTAAACATTCTATACTCGGAATCAGGCAGAATATCCGCTAGCACATAGGTAAGGCCATCAACCCTCTGGCTGTTATCACTTCTGTACAGTTGTGTTACTTTTCTTGACCTGGTCATCAACCGTTAGCCCCCACTCCCTCTACCACGTCCACAAGCACCCTCCCTCTCCCCCCACCCCTTTCGGGCTAGTCTACCTTTAACGTGTTTCGCTATTCTTTTTGGCATACAGCCATAAGACCTAGTGTTGTAATCAGGCTGGTAGAGACACTGTCCACAACCGCACAGTACAAAACTCCGCTAGCACTTCGCAATCTTTTGGGACACGTCGTCAAAGTTGTGATTAAGAGGAGTTTGGTTTCCTCAGTGACAATTATTATATAATATACCCACAGGAAAACAAAACGTTAAGCTTTTCTATCATCAAACAATTTTACAATTGAAAGTTACAGTTAAATAATGTTATGCAAAGTCAATTGTATTTTCTACGTAAAAGCTACTGCATAGTAGCCGTTCCTTTTCGAGGCAATTTTCCTTAGATGCTCGCGAGGAGTTGCGATTATGCAGAACTGACTATACAAGCGCTGCACAAATGTAATTCTCAGGGACAAAGACATTCCTTAATGAGCTAGGGTGACTCTCGAGCTGATTTTGAAACGGGTGAGGTTATGAATTTTCGGTTCTTTGTGGTGCAACACAATAGAGGGAAGAGATCTTTGTCTAGTGCTGGGACAGACATTATAAGATACAGATAATTTTGTAAAGTCACGCATTGCAAGCTCGGAAAACANCCATTCGCTGCCCGTTACAGCACACTGGAACTTTTTAAATTGCTTTCTAATTGTTTTAGTTTCACATGTTGACAACTCCCTGTCAGGAAATTCATTTGCACCTTGTGACCCGTACTCTCCAAAACACTAGAATGTCCTATTTCATTTCAGTTCACCTGGAACATTTTCCTAAGGTCCTTAGGAATCTTGGCATTTGAGGCTTCGTCTTCATCAGATTTGTGGATTTGTCCGCCTTAACATTTATCAGAACTTAGCCCGAATCGCGGAACACAAAAGTTTCTACCCATGTTTACTGGGTACGGGAAGTGAAAAATATCACCCTGGTCTGCTCATGAATATTCCATGAACGAGGCGAATTGTTAACGTTTAGAGCGCAATGTTGCGAGGTCTATAGGCGTATCTAATTGATCTTTGTGCATATATCGCGCCCGAACGTCCCCCATAACAGGTTCCGTGACAAATCAGAATATTGAATAAGATTTAGACCAAAGATAAGGGGTTCGTGTCTTGGGTTCCTGTGCCCAAATTACAAGCACTTTCTCCGCCACGGTGTTTGAGACCTGATTCATGGGGTTGTTGTCAGCTTTTAAGGTTCGTGAACATTTTGACACGGTCATGCTCTAAATAAAAGCCATAAATGCTGTGTTGAAGTAGACCTATGTGGGTGAAGGAGTTGCGGAGGTGGTGGTGGTCATAGTGGGGGAAGGGGAAGGCGGGGAGTTGTAGCGCAGGTGTGATGTGCAGTCTACTCCCCTTGATCACAATACCGATATTCGCGACATTTTCTACATGACAGTTGCATATTTCTACATAGAAGTCACTGGATAATCGTAATTCCTTTTAATTGCAGCTTGTTCTGTGCTCCCGATAAGTTGTGATTGAGCGAAGTTGATTGAAATAGCGAGAGGACAGAAAAGAGACTGGGGTGCTTTGGGAGGGGGGCTGGGAAGGGGAGCGTGAAAGAAAAGAGAGAGAGAGAGAGAGAGAGAGAGAGAGAGATTGACAGTGAAGAATGAAACAGAACACAAATAGCGTGAAACAAGACTGACTGACTGACTAACTGACTGACTGACTGACTGACTGACTGACTGAATAAATGAATGAATGAATGAATGAATGAATGAATGAATGAATGAATGAATGAATGAATGAATGAATGAATAAATGAATGAATGAATGAATGAATGAATGGAAAGGGAAAGAAAAAGGAGAGATTGGTGGAAGAAGAAAGACTGATGGATGAAGGAAAGGAGTAATTAAGAAAGAGGAATATTTTGGGAAGGAAGGATGAATGCACGGAAACAGGGATTAAAGAAAAGGAAGTATATGGGAAGATAGGAGTGAAGAAATGATAGTGGGAAGGACGGAAGGAATGAATTATAAAAGAAGGCATAAAGGGAGCTAAGAGAGAACGGATTTCAGAAAATGTTATCTCATTTGATTTTGCGGAGTCGTGGAGGGGGGATAGGGGATGGAAGGGTTGAGAAAAGACACCCAGGCACTGTGCAAATTCTTTATGATAGCTATAAACCCAACCCACATTTCTGAAATTTGAATATCGCCGGATAAATCTGAGTACATAGGGTATCATCACTAACCGACATTGTAAGTGATATATGCACGGCAAATCGGGTCTACAGCATTGTTTTAGATTGTATATGCAGATAAGTGCACTCACCAGCTGCTGGTCGAATATGGGGCAGGAAGGGAGTGGGGGAAAGCGAGGGGAGGGGGGCAGACGCTCCTAGCTCTGGATCCCCGATGTTAAGGCAATATACAGCTACAGAACACAGCCTTATGAAACGAGTGTCGCAATCTGACACGTGAACGATATACAATAAAGTGTCACATGAATCTCAACGTGATTACGCCCGTCTCTATATAGCATGTCACCTCGCCCTATATCAGGAGAACAACAAGGTATTGAAAGCTTGACATCACCGTATTACAACATAAGATAAGATAAGATAAGATAGGTTAAGATACGATACGATAAGACAAGACAAGACAAGACAAGACAAGACAANTTACTGACTGACTGACTGACTGACTGACTGACTGACTGACTGACTGACTGAAAGACTGACTGACTGACTGAATGGAAAGGGAAAGAAAAAGGAGAGATTGGTGGAAGAAGAAAGACTGATAGAAGAAGGAAAGGAGTAATGAAGAAAGAAGAATATTGTAGGAAGGAAGGATAGATGTATGGAAACAAGGATCAAAGGAAAGGAAGTATATGGGAAGACAGGAGTGAAGAAAGGATAGAGGGAAGGACGGAAGGAATGAATTATAAAAGAAGGCATAAAGGAAGATAAGAGAGAACGAATTTCAGAAAATGTTATCTCATTTGATTTTGTGGAGTCGTGGAGGGGGGAATAGGGGATGGAAGGGTTGAGAAAAGACACCCAGGCACTGTGCAAATTCATTATGATAGCAATAAACCCAGCTCACATTTCTGAAATTTGAATATCGGCGGACAAATCTGAGTACATGGGGTATCACCACGAACCAACATTGTAAGTGATATGCATGGCAAATCGGGTCTACAGCATTGTTGTAGATTGTATATGCAAATAAGTGCACTCACCAGCTGCTGGTCGAATATGGGGCAGGAAGGGAGTGGGGGAAAGCGAGGGGAGGGGGGCAGACGCTCCTAGCTCTGGATCCCCGATGTTAAGGCAATATACAGCTACAGAACACAGCCTTATGAAACGAGTGTCGCAATCTGACACGTGAACGATATACAATAAAGTGTCACATGAATCTCAACGTGATTACGCCCGTCTCTATATAGCATGTCACCTCGCCCTATATCAGGAGAACAACAAGGTATTGAAAGCTTGACATCACCGTATTACAACATAAGATAAGATAAGATAAGATAGGTTAAGATACGATACGATAAGACAAGACAAGACAAGACAAGACAAGACAAGACAAGACAAGACAAGACAAGACAAGATAAGATAAGATAAGGTAAGATAAGATAAGATAAGATAAGGTAAGATAAGAATGACTGTATTATCCTTAGAAAGGAAAATTGCCTTGGCTGCGGTACATGAGAGTAAATAATACATAATCAAAAAGTCTAAACATACTAGTACATAACTACATGTCAGAAGTTTCAGTAATGATGGCTACCTCAGATCGTTCGCTGCAAAACTATATTATCATATTTGTATTAAAGATAAGCAACAAATTTTTAAAAATCACAAGCTCAAATTTGTGACATCGAAAACGTCTAGAAGAAACACCAGAATACTGTCCAAAATTCACAAAAGACTCGTTTGTTATTTGTCGTTGGCCCGTTTGGATGATTTTAAAGTGATTAGATCATGATTTGACAGTAAAAAATTTAAAGAGAAGAACATTTCATAATGATGATGCCCAGGATCAGCTAACCACGTGTGTCATCCCGGCCACAGCATCGGTTCAAATGTTCTCGTTCCCTCACTGTACACGGACATTAGCATGGAATGGCTTAACACAATATGAAAGACTGAAATTTGTAGCGAAATTTTAGATTTATTTTTTTTAACGGTGCGACTGTCGCATAAGCAGTCTACTCGCATTAGATTTATGATGATTTTACTTTTACCTACCCTCAAATGACTTACTTACTGCTACAAACCCTCTTCGACCTTGTTGGTAAATGGGTCAATGCACTAGCATATATTATAATGAAGCCAAAAGAGACGAGCTCATGTAATATGTATGTCATTGCAATCAACCTATACCCATAAGAATGAGGCATTTTCAGAGGGGTCAGTTATAACACGTGATCTGGGGATTGCTAGGCTATTTTGATAAATGACGAGTAATCATACATGAGCAGAGCATGTAAACAAACCAACGTGTGAGCAAGATTTCCTAGGTCACGTGATGGAGCTGAAAATACTTAACTGAGATGGAACCGTTTTCATCACTGCCAAGCTGCGTGCAAGGGTTAAGTTTTGTTTCTATTTACAGAGGCTTTATTTATTTTTAATTAACTCTTCTTTGTAAAGCTTCGTGTAATTACCGGTTGTTGTTTTTAATTTGCTGAAATAAATAATGCTGCTTCACGTGGTGAGAGTTCAAGGGTCAAAAGTCGCACTATGCTGAAGTTTGTTGTCGGCAGGTCTATACCACGTGACGGAAATTCGCTTTATGCAGGCGACTAAAGGCCAAACCAAGAATAGATGCCTTACTAGTTTCTCTCTCTCTCTCTCTCTCTCTCTCTCTCTCTCTCTCTCTCACACACACACACACACACACACACACACACACACACACACACACACACGCACACGCACACGCACACGCACACGCACACACACATACACACCAAAAAAAAATTAGAACGCACCACAATGAACAACTGAAGAGAAAAATAAACTAATCTACAAAGTGTTATCTCCGCGGTAGTCTTGATAATATCTGCAAACTTTTCATGCTTAAAAATATGTGCTGTTATAATTTTTTTTTCATCCTTATATCTCGACGCAGCTGATAAAAGATGGCATAAAAGTGTAAAGAGCTTTAGGGCGGTGCCTCTGTAGATTTCCAATGAGATTGTCATTCTTGTCGGATATGGAACAGTATAAATATTCCGCGAATTTAATACTAGTGTATTTCGGTTATCAGATAGGAGCTATTTTTATGTTTATTTGCTTTGTCTTCCCGTATTTTTATATATCATAAAAGATAAGAAGTGATGATCAGCAAGATTATCTGATAATACTTGAAGCTTTCTAAGCTTTTCAAATGAAACTGTCAACACAAGGAGTAAAGTAAATATCAAGCAAAGGTACTATGGCCCGTTTTGGTTTATTTTCCAAATGGCTGTTCCTTGTGCCTTCAAGTCATAGTTGGATATAAATTCAGCAGAATACACCTCAGAGAAGTTCTTCACAGAAGCAAATTTCCGAAAAGTTCAGACTTAACAGCGACCAGTGTCTGTTTTTATGTAAAGAACTAATTTACACCTTGTAGAAACACTCAAAGCCAATCGCTGTGAAATAATGATGATGATGATGGTGTTGGTGGTGGTGGTAGTGGTGGTGGTGGTAGTGGTGGTAAAGCAAGGGTACTTGATAATGTAATGATAATGATGGTAGTGACGACACTGTCAAAGATGTAGATGTACTGCAGTCGTGGTACCTACATGATGAGCGCGTTTCTTTATAAAGTTCTCAGTCCACTCGTGTGTGTGTTTTGTTTTTTGTTTTGTTTTGTTGGGTTGGTTTGGTTTTTTTTTTTTTTTTNTTTTTGGGGGGGGGGGGGGGAAGGGAGGGTAGTAGTGTTCACTGCTGTTAACGTAATACGTTAACTAACGTATGGATTATGCATACGGCCACAGGACTTTATTGCTGTAAAACTGTTTTTCTTTCAGTACACAATGTCTAGTCTACTCAATAATTATCATATATCTACTGCTGCCCAATGTTATCACACACTAAATGAAACGGCTGTGTTGGGTTTTCTCTTTAAAGTTACGCTCTCCGATTGTTACTGTTGGAAGGCAAGCCCCGCCCACAAATGGCTGTGGGCACCGCCTCGACTCGGATGGGTTTGGTTTCATATTTCAAATACTGGACGTTTTTTGTTGTTTTTTTTACATCAGTTTTCACTATCAGAACAATAAACTAGCATTCTACAAAGTTTCTGTGTAGTATGAAACGGTTGAGGGGGGGAAATTCAGGAAAAACAGAGCGTGAACACTACGATTGAACTCACATTAATGTGTCCCATCATGAATTTCCTGTCTTTTCATATTCCGGCCGGGTTTTCAAATCCTCATTTGCTGTACATGCAGAATATGCATTTTGATGCTTGGTTGCCTTTATGTTACATTTCAGTAACTTGGGTTCAAAATAATTTGAATGTGAATGTAACATTTTGCTTTATTACATTTAATGTCAGGGTGAATAGACGCTTTGTGTAGCCTGAAAGAATTTGGACACGTCAGACAGGAGCAGACAGCTAGGCCAGTGCACTGGTGCAGTGCAGTGCACTTCAGTAAAGACGAGTGGTCGTGGAAGAATAATTTTCAATGATACAGCTTGACAGAGTGCACTCTAGTGCTGGGCTCAGGCCACAGTTTAGATACATCGTCTGAAACTTTGTACTTTTTCTAGCTACACTGACGGCAGGAGATCAGACACGATATCGGGGCATGAAGTTTGTATGTGTGTCCAACAGGGTAGCCCTAAGATAATTCATCAAGTCTCCAAGTGATGAAATCCATTAAACTTTTTCGTTTTCGTTTTGATAAGTCAACGCCCTCGGTATTAACAAATCCGTGCAAGAACACGTGACCTCTGATGTACTGAATTTAAAATATATAAACTGTTTATATATATATATATATATTATATAGACAGACAGACAGACAGACAGACAGACAGACAGACAGACAGACAGACAGATAGATAGATAGATAGATAGATAGATAGATAGATAGATAGATAGATAGATATGAAGTGTAAAACTGAATCTGGTATGCTAGGACTGCAGCTTTCATTATAGCTTCGTTATGGTCGTCGAGAGGATTTTAGTATGCAGCAAAGAATGAAGAAGACTGGCTGGTGCAGGTTCAAATCCCTCCCAGGGCCAAAGAAAGTCAACAGAAGGACACTTCGAAGTAATGACCCGGCTATGGCCCGGCTATGGCCCGGCTACATGGCCCGGCTATATGGCCCGGCTATAGTGCCAGAAAGTCAAAGGACTCAAGTACTTGCTAGATGCGGGTATCTTTTTCTGAAGATCTTTTATTGCCTAATCTCCAGATGAGAGAACTTATTGTCTCAGTAGCAGTGAGTGTGGCTGTCCCACCTTTTCTTCAAACGCATGGTCTTTTTATAATACAGCTCCAAAAGAATCAAACATGAAATACATTTTCTTCTTTTCTTTAAGAACCGCTCGTATAATCCTGAGGAATAATGGAGTCACTTGTTCATTTTTATTTTTTTTTTTTTTGCAGTGAGCATCATTCAGAAAGTGCACCCCTTAGAAATTTTACCTAAACTTCTATCAAATGTAAACTTAAAGAACGGGGTCGAAGATTACCTGTTGCTAAGAAATATTACTGCACCTCCATCTTCCCTCATTTCTCCCTTCCCTCGTCCTCATTTCCTCCATCTTAATAGTTGCAAGCTCAAGAGTGAATGTTGTATACTCTCTTTATCCCGGTGTTATTCTAATGTGAAACACCCCCCTACCAGCAGAAATATTACCATCTGCAACAGCTTTTTATCTTAAACTTCACGATTTTACAGCTCCTTCTGTGATTAAAAGGCCTGGTAGATATGTCTGTATGTTGCACTCTTAATATTCTTAAAAGATACCCACTTTTTACATCACGTTTTACTCAACGCTGAGTCGCCATGCGCAGTCACAGTTGCTCCAACATGGTGAAGTACACTGAAATATTTAGAGCGGAGAAGCCAAACTGCTCATAGCCTGTCAAGATTAGGTAAGAAAATAACTAAAACTGTGAAAACGTTGTAGAACGCCATAGTCTATATACAAAATAAATAAACTCTGTCTTTAATTAATTCTTGTGCGTGTCCTATAGATGTTGAATTTGAGTGCTAAATAGAATGAGATTGTATTGATTGATTTATTCGATGATTGATAAGCGGAATGACTGATTACTCGATTGACTGATGAGGTAATTAGATAACTGATTTATTGATTTATTGATTGATGGATTTTTGTTTGATATTTAATCTGTCCCTTATTTGCCATTTGTAACTGTGTGCCCATATATCACATGGAGGTTTGGGCTTGTATCAATGAACGTTGTTCAAACCTTGCAGTGGAGGAATCGTCTGTCCAGATGGATCTTTTATTAAGGAAAGAATAAGAAGTGTTTTCACCCTTGCAGATACTGGCGGGTACTTTTAAATGCATGTTTTTTTTCATTTTAAAATATATTCAAAACATGATTTAAGATAAGATAGGATAAACTTTATTTATCCTTTCACAGGAAATTTGTCTCGGAGAAGTGCACATCAAAATCATGCTATACATAAGCAAGAGCACACAGATATAGATACATACATAAGTACATTAATACAGACACACACAGATGCACATATATGCATGCATACATACGCGTGTGCACCCACGCTCTCTCTCACATACACACAACACTCACACACACTCTTCACAAACTGCTAGACCTGAGCCTTCCTGATGCCAAAGGCACGAGCTGGTGGTTGTAAAATTCTTTTACTTCGTTCAGATCTTTTAAATTGATCAAATAATCCCAGAAAAATATTATTTTATGTTTCTCTCAGTTTCTTCTCAGAGTCACCTTAATACCATTGGTTTTTGTTCCAAGCGAGCAAACACACAAATAAACAGGCAGCCTTTTTTAACTTACCCATTTAATAATAATGAAAAAAAAATGCTGGAGAGGCTTTCGAGAGAAGGAAAAATGTGCACAGAGCGATTTATCAACATCTCCTCCTGAGGCACTTAAAGGTGCCGTATTTATGCACGATACTTTTAGATAGTCATGAAGAGGTATNTGGAAGACTTAATCCAATGTACCTTACGGGGAGGTTAATTTTCACAATCATTTTTAAAATTATCATTGTCTTGTACGTCAAGCTCTTTCTCAAAACTCCACACCAGAACTTGGCTCTCACCTGTGACCCTGACACACTTTCCAGCTGCTCAGATAGGCACGTATAGCACTTGATTTAATGAAGAAGACATTTTTATAACGGTTTCTTCTGCCAAATCATTAGGATTCTCGTATATATTGTCTGCATTCCAGTTCACAGACGGTAAATTGCACAATAAAAAATTGATAATGAATGGTTAGGGAAACACAAAAGAGACAGCAAAATAGGAAAAAACACCTTCTAACGCGTGATCATAATACCTTACACATAATCGCAATACATTTACTCGCAACTTTCCGCTTAATCGCAATATTCATAATATGTTAGAATAAACAAAGCTGTTGATGTTACGTAATCGCAACTTCCGCTTTAAACTCCCCAAGCTCATCACGATCTGTCATAAAGAGGTGCCAAACGTGCTTGATAGAGATAGAATTTGCCTACAATACTTGAATCAGTGTGTGCTTGATAGAGATAGAATTCGCCTACAATACTTGAACCAGTGTGTGCTTGATAGAGATAGAATTTGCATACAATACTTGAATCAGTGTGTGCTTGATAGAGATAGAATTCGCCTACAATACTTGAATCAGTGTGTGCTTGATAGAGATAGAATTTGCCTACAATACTTGAATCAGTGTGTGCTTGATAGAGATAGAATTCGCCTACAATACTTGAATCAGTATGTGCTTGATAGAGATAGAATTCGCTTACAATACTTGAATCAGCGTGTGCTTGATAGAGATAGAATACGCCTACAATACTTGAATCAGCATGTGCTTGATAGAGATAGAATTCGCCTACAATACTTGAATCAGTGTGTGCCTGATAGAGATAGAATTCGCCTACAATACTTGAATCAGTGTGTGCTTGATAGAGATAGAATCTGCCTACAATATTTGAATCAGCGTGTGCTTGATAGAGATAGAATCTGCCTACAATACTTGAATCAGCGTGTGCTTGATAGAGATAGAATTTGCCTACAATACTTGAATCAGTGTGTGCTTGATAGAGACAGAATTTGCCTACAATACTTGAATCAGTGTGTGCTTGATCGAGATAGAATTTGCCTACAATACTTGAATCAGTATGTGCTTGATAGAGATAGAATATTATAGATATCGACCCAATATAAATAAATATAAAATATTATTTAGTACTTTACATCTTGGTACTTTAAAGAAATTAAGTAAATTTATAAGGATTATTTTAAAAAGTGTTAAAGATTGATAGTGAGATAGACTTTTTCGTTTTGTATAACATGCCAGCATGACTTACTATGCCGCTGTATTCTCGTTAGCGGTGCCCTCGTGCAGCACGACTCCGCTATTTCGATCTAATGTGTAAACATGCTAAGTCTGAAATTTCATTAATGTAAGTGTGAAGTTGATAGAGAGAGAGAGAGAGGGAGAGAGAAAGGGAAAGAAAGAAAAAAAGAGAGAGAGAGAGAGAGAGAGACAGAGAGAGAGAGAAAGAAAGAGAGAGAGAGGGGAAGGGTAGAATATGATTTGCTTGTTAAGAATATTGTTATTGTTTTCTCATTTAGAACAAATTGTTGTCCCAGCTCAATAAACTTATTGTTACTGTTGTTGTTGTTGTTGTTGTTGTTGTTGTTGTTGTTGTTATTGTTGTTGTTGTTATTGTTATTATTGCCTACAATACCTGAATCAGTGTGCCAAGCGCCTTAGTGATGTGATGAAATTATTTACGTGCGACCATTACTGACTTCATCTTTGTGCTGGAATTTGCTCAGTTTGTTCATCTTTGTGCTGGAATTTGCTCAGTTTGTTTTCCTTTTCTTTAACAGGAATGCTGCAATGTGCGACTTATTAAAGAAGACAAGCCAATATAAACAATGTTGGATTATATTATGTTTGTTTGTTTGTGAGAGGCTGAGGGCTGGGACAAGGCTGTGACGTAAAATCATTACTAAACAGAAAGTGTATGATTATGTCGTGAGTGTTTGTATGTGTGTATAAGTATGCTTTTGTGTGTGTGTGTGTGTGTGTGTGTGTGTGTATGTGTGTGTGTTTATAAGTATGCTTGTGTGTGTGTGTGTATAAGTATACTTGTGTGTGTGTGTGTGTGTGTGTGTGTGTGTGTGTGTGTGTGTGTGTGTGTGTGTGTGTGTGTGTGTGTGAGAGAGAGAGAGAGAGAGAGAGAGAGAGAGAGTGAAGAAAATTTTGGTTTTCAAGATCTTTGTTTTAAGATCTGGAAACCCGGGGAAGCCATTTTACCACATACGACCACTGCTTTTAAGATCTTTATAAAAAGGGACATGCTGTTGCTGAAATTGCAGTCATAATTCGCACATATGTAGATTACATTAGTGTTACCAGTCTGGCCATGTTTAACTTTTTTTTTTGTTGTGCCCAAGTTCAGAAAGTTGACACTTTTGGAAAGTGTTTGGCAACTAAAATGTAGCTTGGCATGTAGTTTTACAATTACAGTGGAGAAAAAGAGAATAGGACGGTATCCAAATAAATCTGTTCAAATACATGTATACACAAGACTTAGAGTAACAACGGTTAAACAAATCCCACACTGCAAATTTCCTAACAATAAACCCATAAAACATTATGGTATACAATGGCATTACAATTTCACACGTTTATTTCGAAAAACCTTCATAGCTGCTAGCTCCTGACGATGTTGCGAAACTTCGCAATCCTAAAAAAATGTAATACACTAAACAGTCTATGGTGTTGCGAAATACGCGAACTACGTCATGTCCTAAACATTTTAGGGCCTAAAAAAATATCGTGAAATGCGAGATCAAGTGCAATTTCGTAGTATGATTTCGAACTGAACGTCTGAAAATTATATTCAGCCAGAACTAACAATGTTTGAAACTTTGCTACACTTAAGAACTTGCGTTACCCTCCAAAGACACGGGAACCCGATAAATCATACACTCGCCCCATAAACCAGCTAGCTAGACACATATGTCCTAAATCTTCCACGTCACTTTATTTTAAATTTTATAAACATCGCTAAGCTATTATTTTCACCAACCAACCAATGCCCCGACTCACCAAAAATGGTATTATCCTCTAATGCAATGTGTACTATACTGAAAAAAATATTTGCCAACTTGAGGAAAAGAAGTATACACCGTTCCCAAACTTTTCTGAAAAAAAAAAATTAAATCAGCTATCTTCACCACCCAGGCAACGTATCCAGTGATCAAGAATTGTGTTATCTTCCAAAGTACTGCCCTTAAAATTGTTCAAGTAGACGTGTGCGGGTTTTAGTCTGTCCCTGGTCTTATCTCTGTTTATCCATAGGGTAGCATGACAGTGTCGCCACCAGAAGGATTTGACAGAGACGAAGCTAGTCTATCCATTTCACCATAGTGACACACATCACTGCAACGCAACGCAAATGACCACAACAGCTTGTACACCGCACTACTTACATACACAGCAGCAGCAGCACTTGTTGAGCAGACAGGTACGAGCAATAGATTACTTAGATTGAATACGCTCATCCCTTTAATCTGGCACAAAAGAGCCTCTCTGAATTCCATAATGGCTCAGAGACACCATCTGGCGAAATCGAAATATATATCTTATATATCCTTCCTTGCCTATTCAGTATGTTTTGCAAAATCTGAGACTCTCACACGAAACGAGGTGGATGTCTACACCGGGCAGACAAACAAAACCAGCCAATCTGACATTTCTCTTATGTTTCCTTCCTTGCCTATTAAGTCTGTCTTGCAAAATTTGAGACTCTCACACGAAACGAGGTGGATGTCTATACTAATAAATGTACCGAACAAACAAACCAAACCAGTCAGTCTGACAATTTCTGACTTTTCTTGACTGTTTGTGGAGTATGAAACTGTTATCAACACTGACTACTTAACTACCTTTACTTTGACTGTGATTAAATATTGTCTTAGAGGACCCCGCACCCTTTCCTTCTCTCTCTCTCTCTCACGCCTGAAATGTAGAAAGTCCCAGCACCCTTTTCTTTTCTTTCTCTCTCTCCCACCTCTCTCTATCTCTCTCTCTCTCCTGAAATGAAGGAAAACCCCTCACCCGTTTCTTCTCTCTCTCTCTCTCTCTCTCTCACTCTCCCTCTTTCTCTCTCATCCTCCCTCTCTCCCTCTCTCTCCTGAGATGAAGGAAAACCCCGCACCCTTTTCTTTTCTCTCTCTCTCCCTCTCTCCCTCCCTCCCTCTCTCTCTCTCTCTCTCTCTCATTCTCCCTCTCTCTCTCTCCTGAAATGAAGGGGATCACCGCACTCTTTCCTTCTCTCTCTCTCATCCTCCCTCATTCTCTCTCTCTCTCTCTCTCTCTT
>JAWQUT010000142.1:82289-87289 GCA_033807755.1 Ellobium chinense
CTTCCAGGTATTCGTGAATAATTTGGTGCATTTTTATTGTTTCATTAGAAATGATCTCCAGAACATGGAAGCCCAGAACACTGACACTATATAATATTTTTCGAGTTTCATCTTAGTCATACATTGATACTTTTGGATTTGTTTCACATGAGCAAACACACAAATAAACCAGCAGTATTTTTTAAAACTATCTTCGGCAGAATTAGTGGGGCCGACCAAGTACCTCCTACTTTTCATTGTGAAGATGGGTGGGAGACATCTGAGAGTAAGAAAAGGATCCTTACTTTTCATCGGTAAGTCGTGAAGTGAGGCATTCCTGGATACTTTTATGTATCACATTTAATGTAGTAAACTAGAAGAGTTAGGGAATTCAGTACCACACAATGACTTTCAAGTTTAGCCAGTAGCAAATGCCTAGATGGCTTAAAATCAAGAACCGTTCCTCTTTCAAACAGGCCGTGTGCCTTAAAGATTAGATCAGTTACACGTTATTAATTCGTCACAGGAATCGAAATTAGGTTCAGACCAGTGGGACACAGTGGTGACTTACTCCTCAATGACAAACGGAAATTTCAGATATCCAAGGGAGTTAATTTTATTCTTTTTAAATTTAGTGATCCATTCTGCCTAAATCAGGGCAACGAGTTATCCGCCCTTTCAATCTCACCCTCAAATTGGACAAAAGCACAATGGAGATGACCAGTTTTCGGAAGATAACTGTTCGGTGCACTCCGCCTGCATTCAAATATCCTAATTAGAAATAATGCAAAAACCGCAGGACACAGTAATTTCCTCTAAGTCTGATAGTGGTGAAATCTATAGGAAGCATTCAAGTGTAGAGCTGGTGCATTGTCCAAAATTTGGGCGGGGCTACAGTATGAGGCTGAATTTCCTTCTAAATCTTCGTATCTTAGCTAAGGCCCTGTCCCCACATCCCCCTCCCCCTCCCCTCTCCAAAGGACCATTTCCCTGCACCTCTGTGATCTGGAATTCTGATGGGTGAATGAAAACTGTCGAAAAAGTTTGAGAGATAGGTGGTACCAGGGTACCATTGGTCCCACTGACACGACTCCATTGATGCGACGCCACTGACTAAGTGTTAACTCATGCGTACTCCCGGAATGAGGATAACAGGCCTGGCTATGGTAGTTTATTTCTTGACAACATCCTAGTGAAATTCATACATTAAAAGACCTAACAAAGGTTAGGGTATGTTGTTGGTTCGGTGTGTTGCATGCGGAAATCTTTCTGGCACACATATGGAATTCCTCCCTCGCTCGCCTTTCAGGGCGCTAGTCCATAACAGAAGGTGCCAGTTAGCACAGGACACAGCACCGCAATCTTGCGGACCCCGGAACTCCGGCAAATGTCGTAAGCGATGTATAAGGGCACCCCCGTCCACAGCTTGGACACGGTTAAAGGTAATTTTTGGAAGAAAACAGAAAGAGCAAATCTGGGACAATTCATTGACATTACCAACTCTCATGTGTGTTTTCTCTTTCCTCTTCTGCTCCTAACTCCAACCACGCTCTCTCTCTCTCTCTCTCTCTCTCTCTCTCTCTCTCTCTCTCTGTGTGTGTGTGTGTGTGTGTGTGTGTGTGTGTGTGTGTGTGCGCGCGCGTGCGTGCGTGAGTGCTGGGGGTAAGAGAGAAGGGAGATGTGTCTTGTAATAGTGCGCATGACTGAAGTCAAACAGTCTGATATATGAGTGCCTTTGCAGACAGCCTAAAAGTGATTTTCCTATACATGATTTCAGTGCAACAGCAAGGGGTTCTCCCAAGGGTCTATGCTGATGGTAGATGACTGGTCGGTCGAATCCTGATGTGCATGAATGAAGTCAGTCTAATGTAGGAGTGCTAGTAGCAGGCAGCCTAAAATATGCTTTTCTGTATGAATGACTTAAAGGTTATGTCAAGGAATTCTTTCAAGGGCCTATGCTGATGGTTGAGGGCAGAGCTCAAATCATGAAATGCCAGCAAATTTCGTAAAGAAAATCAAAACGTCAACACATCCTTGAATTTACGCACGCCAGTTGACAGAAGGTACAGCGTCCTATGTGCATCAATATAGTTCATTTAGTCCTAGAGAAGCCAGTATAATGGTCCTATTCCTGGATTATTCAGGTTATGGTAGAGGTAGGGTTGGGGTAGGGTTTGGGTTGTACATGTATTAGTAGGCCTGGGTTTTTGTATAGAATGTGAGTCTCATTCGGAATTCCTTCCCATAGAATTTGTATGATGTTGAGTCTCGTTAACTAGCAAGACCATAGCACTTTTACGAGTCCGTGATACACTCGAATTTGTGCTGTAAATTTTACACAGAATGAAAGGAAAACCGGATCAAACATTACAAGCAGTGCTATGGTCTTGCTAGTAAACGAGACTCAACATCATACAAATTCTATGGGAAGGAATTCCGAATGAGACTCACATTCTATACAGAAACCCAGGCCTACTAATACTGTACATGTACAACCCAAACCCTACCCCCAACCCTACCCCTACCATAACCTGAATAATCCAGGAATAGGACCATTATACTGGCTTCTCTAGGACTTAATGAACTATATTGATGCAAGAGCGTTTCCCTTCCTGGAGATACCCCCCTAAATATATCCATAACCCTAACCCTAATGGCCATCGAGACAGTAGCATCAGTCGAGGCGAGTTCCTAGCCCTAATATCCCTCGAAACAAAAGCATCAGGTGGAAGCCTCATTCGAAATTCCTCCTGTTCTATTATATAATTCTCAACAAAATAATTATTTTCTTCACTTACTTGAAGAGGCCTTCTGGTTTAATCCACAAACCGTCTCTCTCGAAACGTCATCCACTCTATGTGTCTGGTCACAGACGAATGCCTTCTGTTTACATCGTCTGCCTCAATCTCGCATGTCACAGTTCACTAGACTATCACAAGTAAACCTGAAACCCGTGTGAAACACTGTTGTATCACGTGCAAATCTCAGCCGCAGAAAAAAAACAACTTAAGTGAACAAACAGGGTACAATAATTAAAAGCTTTACACAGCAACAAAACACACCAGACATCTACATCTAGTCTACTATAATATTTCTACACAGACAGATGTCTTCCGCGGTAAAGTTCTGTTACCGAGGAACGCGACTGGCATGTCCTACCTGTTGTTTTGTTGTTGTACGGGTTCAAGCTTCTAAATAAATACAGTACCAATACCTGCTTGTTTCTCCTAACCGTGTCTCAGCTGAAATGCTGGCTTCGTAGCTTCTAACATCACCACAAAAAAACACGAACGTTGTGGCTAAATTTACAGACTAGATCTACGCATAGGTGTGACAAACACTGGCTGTCTCGTCTCTTCCTTACCTTTAAAGCTTTCCACTGGGACACCAACTGCGAACGTTCATATAAAGCTCGCCGATGTATTGACCGTCCCTGACCCCCTTGCCACGGGTTCCATATCACTAAACAAACTTAGAGAAAGACGTCGACCTGGGAGAGGGGAGGGTTTAGCAAGACTAGACCATAGCCGGATTTGAGCTTTGGAAACTTAAAGTGGGTCATAGAGTTATATAAAGTTGGTGTGGTAAGGTCGTGAAAGTCTAGCTTAGCTAGGAACGCTGCAACTCAGTGGGGATGTGAAGGTTTGGGGGTAGGGGGGGGGGCTGTCCCAGAGACCGTGGCTTTTACTTTCTCTCTCTCTCTCTCTCTCTCTCTCTCTCTCTCTCTCTCTCTATCTCTCTCTCTCTCTATCTCTCTCTTGGGCTTTTCTTTCTTTTTCTTTCGTTCTTTCTTTCTTTCGAGTAATCACGCACCTTATATAATATTTCCCTCTGCTCATGCCACCGACATCTCGCTATTTGCTTGTCAGCCTGCTGTTTGTCTAGCTAGCTATCTACCTACCCATTCACCTACGTACTCAACTACTTCTCTGAAGAAACAGACCTTGTCTGTCTGTTTGTGTCTGTCTGTCTGTCTGTCTGTTTCTGCCTGTCTGTCTATCTGTCTGTCTGTCTGTCTGTCTGTCTGTCTGTCTGTCCTCTTCATTGTTTTTGAAACCTCACTTTCCTTTCCTTCCCTCCCATTAAGAACACCTGCTTAAAATCTAATGCTGTAAGTTTTGCCTGAGTTCGGTGTACCTCTCTGTTGCCCTCTCTCGTCATATATCTTGTACTGAGAGTGACAAAATACTGTAACTACTGTGTACATACTTACGATCAAAGGACAGTATGCATGTAGTTAAACCATCTCACATTTCAGCCAAGCTATACAAGATAAAACTATTTAGAACATTGTAAATGTCTTTCATCTCAAATGGAGATTTTTCACATCCATCATTTTAATCAAGTACAGAATACAGTTTACATGGAGGATCGGTGAAGCCTTGCCTGGTCAAAATGAGAACTAGCAATCATCAAAGAGCCTGTGTGTACCCTTGCTGCTGCATACACAACAGCCATCTGTTTGTCTCTGACAAACTTTGGATATTATTGCGTCAGAGACATACAGAGTAAAACGCATGTCAAGCTCTGGTAAATGTATCAAGAAAACACAAAAAAACTATTCAAGCTCGCGACGTTTCATTTTGACCCCAAACGCTTACCATGGAGTAAAGGCTCTTTCCAACTTCCTGCGCACTGTACCATTGTGTTACTACGTGGTTGATCACATTGCCAGTGTAGCACTCCTCCACGTTTCAAAATGTGAACCTGCTGCCTGCATTCTCTCCTGATTTTATAAATTCAACCTGAAGTTTTGAGTCATTTATTTCGGTTTCGGTGTGGCCTTCAGTGCGGAGCACTTGTCCTTATGGAAACCAGTTAGTCTAGCTTGTTTGCGCCTTTTGATGTATCGGTTCGTGGCTCGAAAACGAAATGAAAAGACTTATATATTCAAACATCATTTTTAATAATCTCATTGAATACTGTAACCTATTAAAGAGGACTTAAAGAATGTTGAATTTCTTGTAGGTGACCGTTGAGAAAACAATTTATTAGCTCAAAGATTCTGTAGGCTACACACG
>JAWQUT010000142.1:92289-94303 GCA_033807755.1 Ellobium chinense
TCCGAAGTCTGTTTTACAAGTTTGATCAAGGCTGAAGGACCGAGATATCTTCAGGTGTCATTTACACATTAAAGTTACAGAACATCTCGTAGAAGCAACATCAGCAGTAATCAGTGACATTACTTCAAGGCACCAACGCAGGACACTAAGAAATATTATATAAATGGTCTGTTAAGCGCATTTTACATACATTTTGTGTTCACTACGTGGAGCCTTTTGAAGTTTGATATAGACTGAAAGAATATGGCAGTTTCACATTTTAATTCTATATAAGACATAACTATTGTAAAATATAATCTCAGCAAGGACTAGGTAGTATTTTGAGGCAGCAAATCTCGGCATCAAATAGAAATGAAAATGGCCTCTTAAACTCTTTTACGGTTTATTTTGTGTTTATTCGGAAACTTGTCTTAAAAGTATAATCTAGATCGAGCGACAAAGAAAGTTTCACGTTTAAGTTAGACAATAAATACTATAGGATATGTAATAAAATATAATCTCAGTAGTTAATTCGTAGCAGTAGCTCATCAAAGAAATAAATAAATGTCCTAACAGACCCATCGATGCTTATTCCAAAGTTTGATCTGTGTTGAAAGACCAGATTTTACACATTAAAACTATAGGATATGTTCATGTTGTAAAATAGAATCACAGCAGTACATTGTACATAGACTGGTATTGTGGTATCTTGATGTAGCAACGCTGAACATCAAAGAAATAAATAGACTAAATGACCCGTTAAGCTCCTTTACAGTATTTTTGGCGCCTGCTCCCAAGCTTGTCCCAAAGGCTGGTCAGCTTGAAAGACAAAGTTTCAGCCTTCAGATCAGTTACACATAAAAATCAAAGGACATTTGTAAACAATAGTCACCGTAGTACATCTGCAGCAGTACATTATGGCATTAAATCTGAATATCGAAGAGATATATAAATGACCTGTTTAACTCTTTCAATACACTTTGAGTTTACTTTGAAGCGTTTTCCAAAGTTCATCTAGGTTGAAAGAACAAGTCACTTTCGGATTCAGTTTAACATAAAACATGTTGTAAACAAAAATCTCAGCAATAAATATGTTGCAAAGGCACCGAAGCTGAACTGAGCACCAGAGAAGGTATGTACAATGGCCTGTCAAGCTCTATATCCAATACATTCTGTGCTTACTAATAATCCCTATCTCAAGAGTTTGCTGTAAGTTGAAAGACAATGGCAGAACACCGTATTAAACCTAGAGTACATCTTGTAACACACAATCACAGCAGGAAATTATTTGTAGCCCTATCTTATTACACTAATCCTGAGTACTAAAGAAATATGTAGATTACAATTAGTGCTGGACTCCTGCCAAAGCAAAGGTGCAGAATAGATTGTTTTGAAGATAAAAGACCACAACTGATCCATTTCGTCACGGGTGTAGAGCTATGACTTCTTCCGCTCTCATGTTACTTTCTGGATTTTGCAGTCAGGCAACCATTGACAAAGATCAGTTGTGCTCTGAGTCTAAACATTACTGAGTATCTAAGGGATAAGGAAGAGGGAGAAGGGGACACGCGTAAGGGAGCTGCACTCATGTTGATTTGTCTGGACTGCCAGGGAAAGTAGCTGGAGCCTAGCTGGGAGAGGGGGGGTGGGCCAGACTTTCCGATGAATTTTGCGGAGGGGGGGNGGGGGGGGGGAGTATTCCAGAAAAACGTGTGTGAAAACATTGTTCAGATAAACACAAAGATAAGAACATCTTCTATTTAGGATTATGAAATATGCGTGAATCTGGGACAATAATACTTTTGGGAGGTCTGTCAGCGCATAGTAGCTCTAACAATGTGAGTTGCATTTTTGAGAAAGAGTGTTATCCCTCTTCAATGACTTCAAACTTTGCAAAAATAAAGTTTTAAGGATTTTTAAAAAAAAAAAAGAGGGAAAACTAAGTTGTGTATATATCATAAAACTTTCTTCACTTTAAAAATCAGGGCCACTCCTCTTTAGTGTCATCATAATATATCCTCTGGAGCAATTGCCC
>JAWQUT010000142.1:97612-126470 GCA_033807755.1 Ellobium chinense
GTGGTGGTGGTCGTGGTGATGGTGGTGGTGGTGATGGTGGTGGTGGTGGTCGTGGTGGTGGTGGTGTGATGATGGTGGATTGGTAGTGGTGGTGTTGGTGGTGGTGGTGGTGGTCGTGGTGATGGTGGTCGTGGTGGTGGTAGTAGTGATGGTGGTCGTGGTGGTGGAAGTGGTGATGGTGGTCGTGGTGGTGGTGGTAGTTGTGATGGTGGTCGTGGTGGTGGTAGTGGTGATGGTGGTCGTGGTGGTGGTAGTGGTGATGGTGAATTAGTATGATGGTGGATTAGTGGTGGTGGTGGTGATGGTGGTCGTGGTGGTGGTGGTGGTGATGGTGGTCGTGGTGGTGGTAGTAGTGATGGTGAACTAGTATGATGGTGGATTAGTGGTGGTGGTGATGGTGGTCGTGGTGGTTGTGGTTGTGATAGTGGTCGTGTTGATGGTGGTGGTGACATGTACTTACGTTGACAGATATCTCCAACCAGATGAAAGTATAGAACTAAACGTGCGTTCTCAGCCAACATTATGTCCAGCATCCATTCAGGTATCGCATCCCGGGCCTTGTTGAAACCTTTTCGATTCTGCATATGGGTAGCCATTGTCACTGTGGAGAGGCCAGAATTATGGTCTTCTCTTTTCTCGAAACAGAGAGAGAGAGAGAGAGAGAGAGAGAGAGAGAGAGAGAGAGAGAGACAACCAGACAGACAGACAGAAAGACAGACAGACAAAGAAGACGGGGAGAGTGTGTTTGTGTCTGTGTTTGAGTCTGTGTGTGTGTGTGTGTGTGTGTGTGTGTGTGTGTGTGTGTGAGAGAGAGAAAGAAAGAGAGAGAGCGAGTGAGTGAGAGAGAAAGAGAGAGAGCGAGTGAGAGTGAGGAAGGAGAGGTAAAATAACATGCTGGCAAGGAATGGATTGGGTCTATCTTGTTGTTGTGTTATTGTTGATGTTGTTATTGTTGTTTTGTCGTTGGTATTGTTGTTGTTTAGTTGTCGTTGTGGTTTTGTTGTCGTTGTTGTTGTTGTTGTTGTTGTTATGTTGTTGTTGTTGTTGTTGGTGGTGGTGTGTGTGTATGTGTGTGTGTGTGTGTGTGTGTGTGTGTGTGTGTGTGTGTGTGTGTGCGCGCGCGCGCGCACATGTCTTTGTGTATGTGTACTTTATACGTGCGAATAGAATTCTTATTAATATACGTATGCTGACGTACGTGTGTGTTTGTGTATGTTTGTGAGAGTGAATAATGGTATGATGATAATGATGATGATGATGATGATAACGACGACGAAATTTAAGTTAAGACTATAGAGCTACTCACCGCACTCTGTTTTATGTCGCTTGTAGTCTGCGCGTTGGCAGTCTTTGGAGCAGTACTGAGCTATCCCACAGCGGGAACAATGGGACAAGACATGACGGTTGACCTCGGGGTCCTTCCGGCAGTGCCAACAAGAGTGTCTCACTGGGGTTGGTGATTGACAGTCCTGGGCGCTGGAAGTATATTATATAAATACAGGTATGAAGATGCCCATAGCACCTGGCATAAAAATATGCAATTTTAAATAGTCCCTGTAAAATCAGAAAATTGGCCATGGGGAGGGGGGAAAGGGGATGGATTTTAATTTCAAAGGCTTAGATAGTCTAGGTGTAAATACATGTGTAGACTCAGAACAGGTGATGTTTGGTCACGCAAGTATAAAATTTGTGGTTGTTGCTAGGTGGGTATGGTTACCCTGTTAACTGAGTGAAAAGGCCTAAAATATTAGGTTGTCTGCTTCACTGCCTAAGTTTTCAAAAACTAACTGGTTGAGGGGTATATTTCTTTTTGTCAAAATTCGGAGAAAGAGCTAAACAACATGTTTGGAAAGTATTTTGAAACGACACTCCTGGATAAGTTAATGAGAGGTGTAAATATAGACAACAGTGAAAAAAACCATTGGTATCTCCATACCTACAGTAGACCCTCGATAAAAAGTAGTGTTTAGTGCATGGAAAAAAATATACCTATAGTTGATGTATACCCTACTTCATAATGAGGCTAGGTGAAGTCCACTTGAATGGTAAAATTATAGAATAATTTTGCTTTCGCGTATGTAAACTTCATTCTTAATAACAAGATAGACTGAATAAACGAATGCTTAAAGGGACAGGGATAGTCATTTTCTTCACTCATCGCTTAAAAGGTCCACATCATCTTTTTAAATAAAATTTAAACCGCTTATCTTTTTTCCTTTCATCTGCCGGTTTCTGAGAAGACGTCACACGTCCGGATTTTCTCCATGCGCGTGCCGCCATTACATGCGTAGTATGTCTTCAAAAAGCGAGATAGTTTAGCAAACGACTGGTCCAGATAATTTGAACATTATGTCTGCACTATTCGTCTCCTAGCGTTTTTCGCTTTATGACGTAAGGTAATACCAGTAATGGTGGCGTCCCCAGGTTGATAACCTCGACATTCCAAGGGTGTTTTCTCAGAATAGGTTCGGTGGAAATAAAACGTACGCGGTTTAAAGTCTTTGAGACCATAATGTGAATTTTTTTAGGCTATGAAGCAAGAATCTATCCCTGTCCCTTAAATATCGATATTCCGTCATAACAACAGCGGTAATAATAATAACAACCATACTCTAAGAAAGCTCAGTGGAAACGCTTATCGAACGCTCGTGCATTTCAACACAAAACCACCAAAACCCACGGCATCTGACATGCCACCATGCCAATTTCAATACCGAATTGCGTGGCGGCCTTTGTTGTTTTAAATGGTTGGTACCCTTGGTCAAGAGTTCATAGGTGTATGATCGTGCCACAATTTGCTGTCGGCTGTCACCCATCTATAAGGCTGCCTGTGTCACGCATCAGATTTTGCTGTCAAGGCATGGTAAACCTTGCCAAAGAATGAGTGTTATCACTAGTAATAATAACGAGGATTATATCGAGAGGATGCAAGAAACTTTTTGCTCAAGTTATAAACAAATAAACACCCAAAATAGTATCAGTGAAATTAACATAAAGCACCAACCGGATCATAGTATCGTATACTGGCGGCTTTAGAATACAAAAAAATGAACCATTAGATATTGCAGTTCATTGTTCATTGTTCATTGTTCATTGTTCAGGGTTTGCAACATCACTGCACTCCGGGCAACACCATAGGTGCTCCGTTCCCCGATCCAGGATCCAGCGAAGAGTCCATCTACTGATAGTTCCCACAGTGGGTTATTTGATTGCGGGCCTTTCGCTCCCTTCCAGACAGTTTGCATTGTCTGCCTTCCCCTTTCTTTATTCCCATCGCCATCATCCGTTGCAGGTGGTGGTAATCTTCCCATTCCCTCTCATCATCCTCCGTCAACTTCCTCATCAGATCTTTCAAAATGTCCTCTTTGTCGTGTTTGATCTGGCCAGAGATCCTGGCATTCCCAGCCAGTCTGTCTGCTAGATATTGCAGTGTAATCAGGCACTAAATCCCTAACAGTAGATAAATTGTAATATCCGATGTATTCATCATGATAAATGCTAATTTATTGACAGCTTCCAGCAATTTTTTGTCTTTTGTTTACATATTAAGCTATATGAATTTGCGCATGATGTTTCCATTAGCTGTTGGCGTTGTTGTTCTTGTTGTTGTTGTCGTTGTTGTTGTTGTTGCTGCAGTTTGGTCCATGTCGTTATGTTTGTTGTTTTTGTGGGGACATTGATATTTATGTTGTTGCTGACACTGTGGTTGTCCTTATTTTACTGTCTTTTGTTAAAGATATTGTTTTCTCTTTACTGTTAAACACAACTCCTCGAGAGCATGGAAGAAGCACATTTGGTAGACGTTGCGATTATCAAGTGACTTTATAATATATATTTATTCTAGAAAAATGGCATCTTGTCACGTGAAGAATGTTGCGACTGAGTAGAAGTTGCCATTATCCAGATAGCGATTGAGGGGAGCGGACCGTACGGTAAATCGTTCGGTTCTAGCCTTATCTGATATCAATTAAGCGAGTGGGTTGTTCTGCGATTTGTTCTCTGAAGTTTTACCTTATCTTTAATGATCAATTTCTTAGGAATATTCTAAACAGATATCTATCAGTTCAAGTCAGATCTGTGAATATGAATCGAATTGAATCTCATATCATTTCACCCAAAATTTCTCATAAGTCGAGGAAATAGATAAGCAGCACAATAATAGGAAGAAGCTGAAACAAGTCAAAATTTAACAGCATGTAAAATATTTGCTACACATGTTTGTTTTTTTTTTAATGTTATGCAAATGCAAAATGCCTTTAAAGGCTCAAAGAACGTGATAATTTCAAATTAAAAGCTACCTAATGACATCTTGTAGAGCCAGGATACTTGTGTTTATTTTCCGTGAGAAAAAAAATCGTTATTTTTTTTTGAAATTTACAGTATCTTAGTCTCGTTCACCTCCAAACTGCTGTGCGGTATCATTTCTTTTCTCTTTATACATCACCTCCACAATTCCCATCTTTTTGTTTCATATTCTCTCTTTGTTTAACAGAATCTCTCTTTCGGTACTCTCTATGTTAGTCTCAGCAACCACACTTGTCTTTGCCACCTGATCATCCCTGTTGCTTCTCTGTTGTTCCCATGTCTATACCTGCTCTTCCTTCCCCGAGGGAACGCCTTTGTTCCCGTATCTATACCTGCTCTGCCCTCACCATGACAACAGCTTTTGTACCGGTGTCAACCTCCTAATAATTATACTACCAACATCTTTCGAGATAGCGAGGTAGGATCAAATGTCTTTTCATATTATGATATAGCTGATTAAAGACTAAGCTGGACTAACTCCCTTTGTTCCTGTTCCAGTCCTACTTTGGCCCATCAGGGGAATCGCTTTGTTCTAGTGTCACCATGAAAAACACCCTTGTTCGCTGGCCAACCATCTACCTTGTTCTAAACCGCGGAAACTGCCTTTGTTCCCGTGTCTACCCCTACCCTACCCTACCGTTGAAATCGCCTGTGTTCTCCTGCCAACCATATGCCCTACCCTTACCGTGGGACTGCCTTTGTTCCCGTGTCTACCCCTACTCTACCCTTGCATCGCCTTTGTTCGCTGGTTAATCCTCCCACCCTTGCCCTGGGACCTCCTATTGTTCCGTTCTCGGCAAGTGACCGCTGGTGTTTCGCGTGTCAATCCTCATATTGTTCTCTCATGGTGAAGACCACCTGGGTTGCCAGATAAAAAGTTTAAAGAAGAAAAAAAAAAGATGCCAGAGGCAGCACGAAAAAAAAAACCAAACTTATTATTATTCAAGATTTATACCTCATAAGATACCACACTATACTAAATTTATAAGGGAAATGAGTTGGGTTTTTTTTGGGGGGGAGGGGGGTGGGGGGGCCACNAGAATTGCATCTTGGTCCCTGCTGCTCTTATTTTGTAATACTGAAACTCTTGTGCATTTGAGTAGCTGCTGGTGACCAACCTGACACTGGGCTATGAATAATTTTTTCATAACATTACAGTATTTATAGAATCCAAACTCATTAACTGTAAGAAAAGGCAACAATAACATCAAAAGTGTAAAAAGCCAAACACAACGATAAAAGGTAAAATGAATTCTGATTGACGCCAGCTGCACTTTACTTTCAAACTACAAAGTTTGGAGAATTTGGTCTTAGCTAAGCCAGGCTAGAAACACAGTGGACTGCTATTGTTACCACGTCAACCCCTTTCCATAGGCAGTAGCCTCACCATGGGAATTGTCTTTGTTACGTCTCGTTCGGGAACCTACTGTTCCCTTCCTATTCTCTTCTGCAAAGGACCGCTAAGTTACCAGGTAAACGATTGGATTTTCAGCCAAAATATGTATACCATGAATCACGGCGACGTCCAAAATGACATTGTTTCCTTACTTCAGGTTGCTGTCTTTACTTCCTACATGTACAGGTGTTAAAATGGACTCATTCGGCACAACAAGAACCTGCTGCTTAAAGCCTACAATGTAAAATCTAAAATCTTAAAGCATACCACATTAAATGGTGATCGACCTGCAATCAGATTGTGAATTAGTTTCCAAATATTATAGTACATGTATTTATTTTCTTCATAGACATGGCTTGTAAATAAAATGCAAACAAAAGTGTGGAGACTGCGGACGGGCAGAGATAAGTGTGTGAATAGTGAGAACAAATCCCTGCATGAAAGACAATAAAAGAGTTTAATTAAATAATTCATAAAAATCTTATACTACAAGCCACAAGACTTTCAACCAAAAGGTCTTCTTTTGTAAATAAAAGTAAAAGTATCCGCAGAAAGCATAGGGAAAAAAACATACAAGCTCAAATGCCAAAGAGATATAACTGACGCCACACCTCCCCGTCACCCCAAAATCCCTATCCCCTTACAAAAAATGATGAATTTGGCTTTGAAAGAGTCAAGCTGGTAACCCTGGCTATTCTTACCCAGCCAATCCGCTATTGTTCTCCACCAGTGGGGACCTCCATTGTTCCCCGGACAAAGAACGAGAACTTACTGCACAGGCATCAGTAACCTTGGCTGTGATTGGTCAGCTTGGAATATCCCCCAGCATACGGGACCCCCTTTCCGACCAGGTAGTAGATCTAGTCTATCTCTCAGCATTTCCTAATTCTACAATCATCTTTTTAGTGTTGGACGGAAAGTGACCTCTTGTTCAGTACAGGATTAGCTGACCAGTATCTCAAGAAAGATGTGGATAATTTCTAAACCAGGGGTCCTATCTTTTCACGGATATCAAGGCCGGACGACATTATACTTTCAGCAGGTATGTAAAATATTTTCTTTTTCTTTTTTCCAATACCGTGTAACCCGTGTGTGTATAGCGACCGCAGTTTGTTACTTTACTAGCTGTCGCCATAAAAAAGAAACCTTTCCCAACAACTCAGTGGTCAGTGACCTAGATCTACATCATTGGTATCGATCTGGATTTAAATCTTAAAAACACACGCACATATTTACATTTCTGAATTGTTAAAAAAACCGAATGAATGATAGATGACTGTGATGATGTAAGTGGTTGTCAGACCATGTCCCATTGTAGCTATTATTTTGTTAAATTTTCCAATTTTAAAAGTGACATGAAAATTTCATTGAAGATCTTAGTGTTTAAATTCTTAATGTCTCGGATATTGTCTTCATTTTTGGTCCATATGCAAACGTGGAAATCCTGTAGCTTCACAAAGATTTTGCTTGAAGATTGAGCTTTATATAATTTAAAATTCGCCCGAAGAATATCTAGTTTGCAATAATGAAAATAATATATAGATTTAGAATAAATCATAAAGTATTTGCATTTAAACTATCTATAAATTAGTGTCTGTTAATGACAATCAACTTGTCATTTCTATCTCTCACCCTGAAACTCCCCTCCCTATTCACTTGCTTTTCTTTCTTATATGTCTATATTTTAACTGTCTGTCTAGATGAAGTGCTCAGACACGAAATGTTGACCATCATATTTCGAAAAGTTTTGTGCCAAAACTAGGAATCTCGGTCCCTCCTGCTCTTATTTTGTAATACTGAAACTCTTGTGCATTTGAGTGGCTGGTGACCAACCTGACACTGGGCTATTAATAATTTTTTCATAGCATTACAGTATTTATTGAACCTAAACGCATTAACTATAAGTAAAGGCAACAACAACAACAAAAATGTAAAAAGCCAAGCACAACGATAAAAGGTGAAACGAATTCTGACTGACGCCAGCAGCATTTTACTTTAAAAATACAGTTTGGAGAATTGGGTCTTAGCTAAGCCAAGCTGGAAACACAGTGGATTGCTTTTGTTCCTCTGTCAGCCCCTTTCCATAGGCAGTAGTCTCACCATGAGAATTATCTTTGTTCCTTTTCGTTCGGGAACCTACTGTTCCCTTCCTTTTCTCCTCTGCAAAGGACCGCTAATTTACCAGGTAAACGATTGGATTTTCAGCCAAAATATGTATACCATGAATCATGGCGACGTCCAAAAAGACATTGTTTCCTTACTCCCATTTGCTGTCTTTATTTCTTATATGTACAGACGTTAAAATGTTAATGGACTCATTCGTCAGAATAAGAACTTGCTGCATAAAGCCTACACTGTAAAATCTAAAATCTTAAAGCATACCATACTAGGTGATCGACCTGCAATCATTAAATATTATGAACTAATTTTCAAATATTATAGTATTTATTGTCTCCATAGACATGAATTGTAAATAAAAGCAAAATTATTCGCAAAAGTCAAACAGGAAAAAAAACAAAACAGAAAAGCTGAAATGCCAAATTATCACTGGCGCCACCCCTTCCCCCTCCCCCACCCAAACCCCAAAAAAAAAAAATTATCAATTTGGCTTCAAAACAGCCAAGATGGTAACCCTGGCTATTCTTACCCTGCCAACCCGCCATTGTTCTCCACCGGTGGGGACCTCCTTTGTTCCCCGGACAAAGAACGAGACCTTACTGCGCAGGCACCTTTGCTGTGATTGGTCAGCTCAGGATTCGGAATATCCCCTAGCATACATGACATGTTTTCATTGGCTGTTCCTTCCAACCAGGTAGATCTATCTCTCAGTATTTCCTAATTCTACGATCTTTTCAGTGTTGGACGGAAAGTGACCTCTTGTTCAGTACAGGATTATATGACCAGTATCTCGAGAAAGATGTAGAGAATTTCTAAACCAGGAGACCGTTCTTCTCACATATATTATATCAAGGCCGGACGAGATTATACTTTCTGCAGGTATGTAGAACATTTTCTTCTATATAACCGTCGAACCTGTGTATGTATAGCGACCGCAGTTTTGTTTTTTTTTACAAGCTGTCGCCAAAGACTATTAAGAAGTTATTCGCATCAACTTATTGGTCATTGACTTAGATCTACATCTTTAGTGTCATTCTGGATCTAAATCTAAGGGCAATGGTTGAGCTGAAAACAAACCAGTAATTTTTGCCTTTATACATTTTTTTTTTGTGAGACCGAATGAGTGATAGATGACCTTGATGATGCAGGTGGTTGTCAGACCAAGGTCAACTGTAGCTACTACTCGTATTTTGTTGATTAGCATTTGAAAGAAAACGTCGCAAATTTTAAATGGAGTCTTTACCTTTCAAAACGTTTTGTGTAGATTCCCGGCGGAAGCAGATTAAATTTCAAACTTTAAAAGTGACATGAAAATATCATTGAAGTTCTTGGTGTTAAATGTCTTAATGTCTTGGGTTATTTTGGTGTTGTGTTTTTTGTGGCCATATGCAAACGTGGAATTTCTGTATGTTCACAAACTTTAAGATTGAGCTTTAGAATAGTTTCCATTAAAAGAAAATAAAATCTACAGATTTAAATAAAGTATGACGAATTAATACTATAAATCAGTGTCTGTTAATGAATATCAAGCTTGTCATTTCTATCTCTGACCCTGAGACTCCTCTTCCTATTCACTTACTTTTCTTTGTTATATTATATCTCTTATTTCAACTGTCTGTCTTGATGAAGTGCTCAGACACGAAATGTTGACCATCATATTTCGAAAAGTTTTGTGTCGAAACTAGGCAGAACCATATTTAATTTCAATATTAAGCATGTCATCTTGGTTATTTTTGTAAATCACAAAGATTTTCTCTCTCTTTATATCACTATAATACCAAATTATTCTTGACAAGCTGGCACAGAGGTCAAGAGATAGAGGTCAATTCGTCTCACTTCCCCATATCTCATTTACTCGAATTTCTAACCTATTCTCTCCAAAACGCTGGTTATTGCTCATAATATTCTTTTCGATTAAGTGATCTTTCGTCGAAATGAAACGTCAGCCTCACTGGACACACTGCAAGGGTTGAATACGTTAATAGTCATGTATAGTGTATTATTTGAGATAGCCTGTATGTAAAGATGAGGACACACAGAATATGACGGCACCTAATAAGGCGAGTCGTATTGCGGGCATTCTGTACCACGTGGGCACACATATCAGTAAGAGTCCATACGTATCGTGGTGCAATAACCTCATAATTAAAACATTTTCACTTTTTTTTTTGTAATTGGTCGTAATTTTATAAAGGCTAGCTTTTACGCAGGTACAGTCTGCCGACATCTTTGAAAGCGATTTTATTGATACTGAAACTGTTACAGTACGACCTCTTATAAACATGGCTAAGCGTTGATAGAGGGTGCTCTGCGGTCTTTTCTTTTACTGATTAATTGGTTTATAAGAATTTAATCAGAACTTATATTTTGTTTCAGACATTCTTTATCCAGTTTGCGCTCTCGTGTGTATGCTATAGTCATTTTATGGTACTACCATTACTGTTGATCGTTTTTATAGATCTGGTCTTTTTACTTGGCCAACATAGAAAGGTTTTATCAACTTCGGATATAATGGGATCATTACTATCATAGGCATGTTATAAGGCAACAAGTTCTCCAATCTGTCCACTCCCTACAATTTTATTTTTCTCCAGCGTCTGAAACTTTTGACACTCGGCATGATTATGAGCATACTTCTACTTGTGTCTGCGCACCTAAGCCTAATGCAATACGGACCTCCCAGATTCTATATTCTTGAAGATGGAATTCATATAAACGTTTTTATAGAAGCTGACAATGTTATCTCTCTAGACCATCAGAAATTTTTCAAAAATATATTTATATTGTAAACAGAGAAATAGCCCATGTGTTAAGAGACCAGTCGTGCTCGGACATAGATCAAACGACTGTAATGAATTGTGGAAAATTGATTTTGACTTGGAGATTTTTTTTTTGTTGTTGTTTTTAATCTGCAGGGCGTTCTTTTATTCTCTTCATTTGGCAAGAAACCGAATGAAAGTTTGATAAAGACATTAAGGACATGTTTAAAAGTTTGGTGACATTATAGCTCAAATTGCACCAAAAGTAAGTGGTTACTAAACAAGCCAAATAATTGTAGGAAAAAGGGCCAAAGTTTGATGGGACATTCACTTCAGCATTTGCCGAATGATTCTTTATCTAACTGATTTAATGCTAAATTCATTTCTCATTTCTATTTTTTTTTCTTTTTTGTCCTTGCAGGGGATACTTTTTGACGTCCTTCACTAGAAGCAGATCTCAGCCTTCACTCTCGTTGTGCCATTTGCTTTGAGCACAGTTGTGACATTCTTCAGCTCCTCAACTTCTTTGACAATGTGAGGCAAAGGAAAAGTCATCGCGAGTTCTTCTCCCTGTGCATTCCACCTCTTGCTCGGGGAAGATGAGACACAATGGAGTACCAGTCGACTTCAGCTATCGCAGCTCATCTCATTTATCAACGCAAGTGCGTCTTTCCCATCAACTAATCTCCTAAAGTGTCACCACATCTGTAGCTTGTCCCCGTGACACCACCGCCTGCCCTAACAATCTAGTGTTGAAACCATGTCAGAGCTGATATGGGATCTGTTACAAGAACTTCAAGCAGAGCCTAACATCAACATGCATTGGACGTTGACAATCTGCTGACAACACCACAACTGAGATTTTTCTGATACCAGAGCTGAAATATCCGTGATCATAATAATATCGTCCCATACTGTCTGCGCTTTTGGGAGGATTCTGGCTAGTCTTTCTTCAGCGCTGACATCATGCGAATTTCTTGGAACTTCGTTGTTGTTTCTTGAACATACCGTAACTATCGCTTCTTGGAATCGACGCATTTTCAATACTCCAAAGCCTTGATGACAGTTATTCTACGTAACTGCTCCGTCTTGAAGTTCATCTCTTTTACGAATGTTGTTGTGTACCTCCCTTTCGTTATGGTGACAGGCGACAGGAATGCCTCATCCTGAGAACTAAGCTATGATGTGACGTTGTGCCATGCTTTCGTGTACAGTGGAATTCTTTTATACCTTTTCGTGGACAGAAGTTTACAGCAGCCCAGTGAAAATAAAAAATAGTGTTGTTAACCTATGTGCTATTTCTTAACGGGAATAGACAGACAAGGTACAGTCAAACCTCGATGATAGGTATGTAACTCTATGAACATGGACAAATTCTGCAAATTAATTATTGAGATGTTCTTTTTTTCCAGGTCTTAATTAGCTTCAAATATTGTTTAAGCCATTTTTGCACATTTCTGAAAATGCTGGAGATGCGGGTGGGGAGGTGGGAGGAACATATAAATNAAAAGCATATTAAGTCTGACTTAGAGACCATGTCTGAAGTAAGTGACGATGTAGTGCATTTTTTTTCTTCAATATTTTGATTTATTTGCTGACAATAATATTTCAATACCTATTTGGTAGATCATACTGATCATTCACAGAAAGTTTAATATGTCATTTTTGTCATAAGACGGCAGTTTTGAGATAGTATGATAATAATCATGACATAAATGAAACGGTTTAAAGACTAAAACTGAGATATACAGTAGTAACGTTTGTACTTGTATTTGTTAAAAATCTCTGCTTGTTTTAGAAAGGGAACAAATTAAAATATAAAGTGCATTCAGAAGTGATGAGATGGCTGGCAGGAGAGATATTATAAAAATAACATAGTCCTGCATAAAACTGATCAGAAATCAGCCTGCGTATTATGGGTTAAATTATTCAATTTGGGGGGGGGGGGGGNGGGGGGGGGGGGAGTGCCATTAATTGGGTTTGCAATTATCAAATGGCTTTTGCATACAAAATAGAGTTTACTTTCTTAGGCTTACATGAAATGATGTTTAAAGTGATCACATTGCAATCAAATGGTATCGATTTTAACATGTATCAAGCACGTGAAATTATGATAGTCTTTGTGTAATATATGCATGAATCCAAAATACTCCAGTGGATCTAGTAAAGTATAATATTGTAGAATGACTGATCAGGAACGAAATGAGATCATGTGTCCAGCATGAGCCCTGTAAATGTAACCGGGTGGAAGGGCATATACAGTATCTTCTCTTATATTTAAGGGGGAGGAAGGTGAGCATAGTCTGATAATTTTTCAGATGTTACATATTATTTTAAGGAAGTGTGTCATCAGGGATTTTAACAAATTACTGTGAATGGTCAATTTTGAGAAGAAGGGCCGAAAAAACCTACTCTATAAATTTTTGTCCCTACCGGGGATCGAACCAGGGTCTCTCAGCTTGCAAGTCCGAGCGTGTTACCAACTACACTACAGGGACGCTAACTTCACAGCAATTTAATTCTTAAATACCTACTGCCTGAATCAGTCCCTAACTTCCACGTGCGAACCTAGTGTTCACCCGTGACCCAAACACACTTCCCGACTGCTCACATAAAGTCTCAGTCCGTCTCCGTGCAGTCGGATGTTCACAGCCAATCCGTAATTTGATGGAATCCTCGCATGTTGGCCAGCTATCTCTTCTTTGTCGTCCGCTGTGATACAGATGCTGGCATTTGACATTGGAGGAAGTTGAACGTGGCCCGGGTTTCTTGCCGTCCGTTGTGATACAGATGCTGGCATTTGACATTGGAGGAAGTTGAAAGTGGTCCGGGTTTTTTGCCGTCCGTTGTAATACAGATGCTGGCATTTGACATTGGAGGAATTTGAAAGTGGTCTGTGTTTTTTGCCGTCCGTTGTGATACAGATGCTGGCATTTGACATTGGAGGAAGTTGAAAGTGGTCCGGGCTTTTGGAAACCTCATGTTTTGTGACCCCAAACTCCAGTAATGGAGGTGTGAAGGCGAAGGTCCGGACACCCTCACATAATAATATATTATCTTCACTCTTCAGTTTTATTCTGTCCTCTGGGCGACTCGTGTAGTCCAACATCTCATAGAATTCTCCTATATCTCTGGCCTTGTCGGTGTCTGCCCCTCGCACTAGATTGTCTGAGCATATCGAACACGTAACAAAATCTCTGAAGATAAATGCGTGTAGCATTTTGGCATTTATCAGTTCAGTTCTATTCTATTCTATATATTAGCTCTTGCAGAGTTCTGCACTAGAGCAATGCAAACAAATCTTAATATACATTTCAAAATGGTGAACATTGAGGGCACATTATTACTAATAGTAGTTTAAAGGTGGTATCATGATGGCTCCATCCGGGACCAGTCTGATTCTGTTGAGGAAATAGGCAGCAAAAATTCCTGTTACCCGGGAACTCCTCGTTGATTTTGGATTTTGAGGACTAGACTTCCTTCCGAGGACTGGGTGGTTTCGCCTTCCTTATCTAATCGCTTGGCATCCTCGACGAGTCAAGCGAGGTCCATTGAGATGAAATTTTTTCTTGTTTGTTCATGAGCGCCGAGAAACATTCTTTGAGACATCTCTCCTGCTTGACGCTGTCCAAGATCTGGAAGGCTGCTTTCAGCCTGACGATGGCTGGCAACCCAAATGGCGTTGCGCAGTGGTACGATGTTCTTTCAAAATCCGACGATTTCATCAAGAGGTCTGAAGCTGCAGAGAACTTGTAAATTCGTCAGAACGATGGCCATTTTTGGTTTGTGGTTAGGGTCCGTGTAGACATCAGGTCGATTCCGGTGAAGATGCTTGGCTATCTACTTACCTGGATGACCTTGCAATGGCCTCGCCGTTCTAATGAACTTGACTTTGAAACGGAAAGGCAGTTTGTCCTTACTTAATCCCTTTTCGCCAGATGTGATTATTCTGAAGCCTTCAAGAGAAGGAGTCATTCTTGGATAGAGTCGCGATATCACCAATACAGGATGTACTGAGATATGAAACGGTCTGTTGACTTGCTGGTCTCAGATTGTTCTTCATGTTGTCATTGTTGCTGCTGGGTCTGCCTTTTTCTTTGCAGTTACTGCTGTTGCTTTTTATGCTGCATTTTCTGATGTTGTTGCTGGCGGTGATGAACTGATCATGTTGCCTCTGTTGCTAATTCTTGTTGCACTGGTCCTGTTTTTCTGGTATGCTCTTTGTTGCGATGAGCGACTCTCCAGAAGTTTATGATACTACAAGCATAATTACCCGTTCCATGAACATTCCGTGTGAGAACACAGGTGTTCTCAAATCCAGGCCTACTGTCTACAGCGTCTGTCTTTGGTACTTGTTGATTGTCAGAGCAAAACAATGCTGAAGTCTGAAGAGGAAACTGTTTCCTCTGGAAAGTGAAGGGCAGAATGGTGTCAGTAGGCTGCAGGGTAATCCTCGGAATGTGATGCCTTTCTCCACAAAACGGGTCAGTTGAGATGGCAATTTCAGTTATGTTGGTCATTGCTTTTGTCATTATGCACCTGGTCCCATTCATCAAGCGCGGTGGATTAAGGAGCTTATCAGCCTCACCGGCATGCCAACTTTGATCAGAAGGACTTGTGCTGGAAGTCCAGGATGGTGAATGGAGTTTAAAAACTCGGGTGGATAGTGAACTGTCTCTTCATCACTCATAGCTGTGTTAATGGAGTTGTAGAGCACTGGCTGTCCAGTGCCATATGGGACATTTTGGCATTGGTGTCTGCTACCGTATCGTTGAGGGGAGCTAATATTGCTCTTTCCATGAGCCATTGTGTGTGCCCATAATTTTCCTGTAAGCTGGGAAAAACAGACTCGATAAGCTCATCTACTGATTTTACAGCTGTCCCAAAATGACGACGGCAAATAGTATCCGGCTGTTCTATCACTGGCAGTGAACCATCTCCAAGTGACAACAGAAGATCGGCAAACAGTCCTGCTGCTGCATCACCGGTTATTAGAACACACATGTTAGTCCTTAGCTTGTTTACTTTTGCATGTGGCCACAAGGAAGACTTCTTGAGGCATGCATTCACCACGTTTGCTCACATGCCATTCCGGATAACTGGCAATACTTGTCGAAAGTCACCGCACAATGAAGTGGCAATGCCTCCCATGGATATATCAGTACCGCTAATATCTCTCAAGGTCCTGTCTATAGCTTCAAATTCAATTTTGTTTGTCATAGGGGCTTTATCAATTACAATGGCACTGCAGTCTTGAATAAGGCGGGCAAGTGCTGTTCCGTTTTTGATGGAACGAACTGGCACCTCCAGCAATCAATGTGTCTTGCAGGGCACCACGGCTGTCAACCCTAAACCTGCCATGCTCTCTGCGTAAAAAAAAAACAGGCGTTCGGTTTCAATCTTTGCATAAGTATCGACAATATACTGCTGGAACAACCGTCTCGCTAGAATGAGATAGTTGTCATTTTGTTGAAAAATGTGGAAACAATAGTACTGCAGCTGAGTAATTTTGTGTCTGCTTGTCAGTTTAAGTTGCAGACTCCATCTATGTGTCCCTCTGGGAAACAGAAGTGGATATTGAAGAGCATCATAAGCTGGATGAAGCTCACATATTTTGTTTAAGGAAGTCATCACGTAAGCGCAATACGATGTCCTGTTGGCCAACAGGATCTGTAGTCATCAATATAGCCACCTCATTGGTTTCTGGTGCATTAAAACGTCTCTGATGTTCACCAAGAGGACGATGATTTTCATGTATGGCAATGCTAAAGTTGTTGATGTGGTTGCGCCTGCCGAATTCCATTACTATTTTTTTAAGCTCTCTGATGTAAACATTGCATCCATGAGAACATCTTGAATTCTGTTCACTAAGTGTAGCTCTAAACCATCAGTTAGCCCACCTCACACATATTTATTGTGAGATTTAAAAATGTGTCGTCTCTGCTTGTGCTGAACGTACGGAGGGACGTTTGGTGGACAAAAAAGTGGAAATAAAAGCAGGCATCCTCCTAATACATACGCGTAGATCTATAGCCCGTCACAAACATCACTTATTTCAAACTGAGTGTAGTATGTAGTCTCGGTAACTTGCATATGTAATATCTTTGAGGTATATCAGCTTCACGGAACCGGTGAAAGAGTAATGCCAGCGTGGTGAATTTTTATGTGAGCATTCATTTAATCAAACTTCAACTCTGTTATCTTTTATACCTGAGAAAAAAAGAACTGAGGAACTCTTAAAGGTAGCCTTGTATTTACACAGAATGTTTAAAGCAGTGAAAAAACAGAAATACATTTGGCTCCGTTTAATTGCGGTCTGGATAATTACATTTACTGATTGATCATAACTTTAAGATTCTGACGGGCTGCGATTAAACGAAGTTGATTGTATGTAAAATTAAGTTAAAGCGTAAGAAACTCTTTGTCGGGTTTGATAATGATAATGTTGTAGTAAAAGGTCGTATTTCACACAGTGAGTCAGATGCAAAGTTTGGGATTATTTTGTCCACAGATTTTGATTTGTTGTCATGGTGTTTATTTGAGTTATCGTAATAACTATTAAGACCCCTGAAACCTAAAAGTGGTATATCTTTTTTTCCCTGCACATCTTTTTCCCTGTACACCACTCTCTGGAATACGACGTTATGCTACAACACAGAAGCAATATTGTCTTCAAAAGTTCTTAGATCCTCATTTAAATCTTGGGCTGGCCATCAAGTGTACAAAGCAGGTCAGCTGGCAGAGACTGGATTTGTTGAGCTCGTTCCAAAGCAGTGTGATTCTGCCATCCAGTTTCTTCGGATCGGCCCCATGCTTAATAAGACACTCGACTATAGCAGCGTGTCCGGTGTTGGTCCTGATGTAGCGAGGTTCACCATCCGTTAGCATCATGTGCACAGCGTCCAAGCTGGCAGCGATGAAATCATGGTACAGCCCGGGCAGCGCCACAAAGCGTCTGAGATAGTCGGCGCCTTTGGTAGCAGCAATGTGTAAAGGAGTGCACCCAAACTTGTCGACTGAGTTAAGGTCCATGCCTTTCTCCAGAAGAAGGTTCACAAAGTTCACATCACCGTAAGCAGTTGCCATATGAAGGAAGGGAATACTTGGTTTCTCTGACAAACTGATTTCAGCTCCTTTGTTGACCAGGGTGGTAGCTATGTCAAAATGACCATCCTCACAGCCCGCTCCAGTGGAGTCCGGCCTTCAAAGTCTTTTTCATTGATATTCTCCGACAAACTCAGCATCTCATCCAGGACCTCCTTGCGTCCGTGCTTGGCAGCTAAGTGAAGGGCGCTTTCTTAGTAGGCATTCATCAGTTTTCTTCTGGGTTTTGGTTCATGTTCAAAAATCGCCTTGGCTCCCTATTTCCTACCTCCAGAGCTAGGGCTAGAGTTACTTAAATACAGAAATAGCCACCTCTAGTGAGCTGTATTTTTTTTTTTGTGTCTAAAATGGTTTATACAATTTATTGCCCTATCTCTAGTATGACGTCTGTTAGTTTCGCAATAAGAGACATAGCAGATACGCTACTAACTAATTGGTAAAGAGATGCAGCGCAAAAGTTTTTCGTCGTCTTCTTTAAAACTGAGTTTGGCACATACAGTCTTTCGCCAGCGGGGACTGTCTTGAGATTCTCGTTGTTTCCAGACACTCCCTGGAAGCTATTACCCTATATACGGATTTGTATATCTGATGATAATAGTAATAATGATAATAGTAACAATAATAATTATAATAATAATAATAAAATCCAAACAATAACTTCAAAAATACTCCAGTCGCTTTGCTGTGGAAAATGTTTTATGTGAACAAGATGGAACAGGATGTGTTAAATACAATTCTTGGAAAGACTTACCAGACTTCCGGTGCTGCTGTCGCGCCCTCGGACTGTGTGCTAGGAGCATCTGTCACCACTGGCTTATCTTTCTGACCAGCGGATTTTCTGTCTTCCTTGACAGTTGTTTTAGCACTGGCTGCAGTTTCTTTCCCATCGGGGGTTCTATGCATCTTCTTCCGAGCAGCGGTGTCTAAGGTGATTCCTTCTCCGTGAAGCTTTGTGGCATCTTTTTCCATAGCTACGTTGTCCTCCTTGAGCATGGCAGCTATTTGTTGTGGGGTGACATTCATGGCCTCAGCAAGATTGTTGCCTTCTTTGGTGGCAGCTTCGCTCATCGCCAATGAGACATTGTCTTTCTTAGGGACAGCCTCTTTCTCCTCACACTTCAATGATTTCTCAGCTGTGTCTTCCTCAGAATTAGCTATGCTTTTTTCCTCAAGCCTGGTGTCTTCCTTTTCAGCAACACTGTCTTCTGCCTTAACAGCAATATCCTCCCTTGTGATAGAGGTATCTTTTTGCTCATCCACAGCCTCAACGATAGTGTCGCTATCTTGCGCGATAATATCGGGAATAACGTCAGAAGTTTCTTCCTTCTCATGAGTACTCGCTGCCTCAGCAATATGCCCTTCCTCCATATCTGCAATCTTAATCGCCGTTGCCTTTTCAGTAGAGTCTTTAGGCTGAGAAATGATGGTGCCTTCTCCGTCAAGGCTAGTACGTTCTTTCTCTGTAGCAGAGCCATCTGTCTTAACAGTATTTTCGCTTGCCTCAATGGAAGTATCTTTAGTCTCTAGGGCCATGGCGTCAAGCGCATTGTCGATTCCTTTAGTGGCAGTATCACTCGTTGCAACAGAAACATCCTCTCCTTCAGAGGCACTTTTTATTTCGGCAAGAGTGTCTTCTTCCATTTCAGCAGCCTCAGTGGCCGCCTCCTTATTTGTAGGATCTCCAGTTTCAGAAATAGTAGTGCTCTCTCCCTCAAGCCTGCTGTCATCTTTCTCAGCAGGACATCTATCTGTATTAATAGCATCGTTGCTGCCTTCCATAGAGACATATTTCTGCTCTGGAGTAGTAATTATAACTTTAATAGCACTGTCGTCTTCTGTGGTGGTGGGATTACTGTTTCCCTCAGATGTATTATCTGTCCTGGACACCTGGCCTTCTTTCAAATCCCCAGCTTCAATTTCGATTGCCTTTTCAGTGGGATCTCCAGTTTCAGAATCAGTGGTGCCTTCTCCCTCAAGCGTGGGGTCATCTTTCTTATCAACACTGTCTTCTCTATTAACAGCAATGTCATCTCCCGTGATAGAGGTATCTTTATGTGCTGGAGTAGTAACTACGGCCTCCACAATACTATCGCCCTCTGTAATAGCGGTATCGCTCATCACAGTAGAAACACTCTTTCCTTCTGAAGCATTATTTGTCTGGGCACCAGTATCTTCTTCCATGCCCGCAGCCTCAATCTCTCTTTCTTTGTCAGTAGGTTCTCCAGTTTCAGAACTACTGGTGCCTTCTCCTTCGAGGATGATATCTCCTTTCTCAGTAGCATTGTCTTCGGTCTTAATAGCAGTGTCGCTTCCCTCGGTAGAGCTGTCTTTCTGCTGTGAAGTAACGACCGTGGTTTTAACAGTACTATCACTTTCTTCAGTGACAGTATCGCTGTTGGAAACAGAAACATCCTTTCGCCCAGAGGCATTCTCTGTCTCGGAAGCATGATCCTCTTTCTTATCAAGAGCCTCAATTTTCCTTGCCTTATCGGTAGAATCCCCAGTTTCAGAACCAGTAGTGTCTTCACCTTCAAGCGTGGTGTCTTCTCTCTCGACAACATTGTGCTCTGTCTTGATAGCAATGTCCTCTCCTGTGGTAGTGGCATCTCTCTGTTCTGAAGTAACATCCACAGCCTCAGTTTCCTTTGCCTTCTCGGTAGTATCTCCAGTTTCAGAAGCAGTAGTGTCTCCTTCTTTAAGCGTGATATCTTCTTTCTCGACAACATTGTCCTCTGTCTTGATAGCAATGTCCTTTTCTGTGGAAGAGGCATCTTTTTGCTGTGAAATACTATCCACGGCTTCAGTCCTCTTTGCCGTATCATTAAGGTTTCCACTTTCGGGTATAGCAGTGCCTTCTTCTTCAAGCCTGATGCCATCATCTTCAACAATGCTGTCTTCTCCAGTGGTAGAGACATCTTTTTGCTCTGAAATGATATCTCCAGCCTCATTGTCTGTTGTCTTACCAGAACTGATAGTGCCTTCTGCCTCAAGCCTAGTGTCTTCTTTCTCAGCAGGACAGCCATCCATCGTGATAGCTTTGTCCGTTCCCTCGATAGACACATGTTTATAATCTGAAGTACTACCCATGCCTTCAACAGTACTGTGACATTCTGTATCGCTCATCGCAGTAGAATCATCCTCTCCTTCAGAGGCACTTTCTGTTTCAGCAGCATCGCTTTCTTCCATACAAGCTGCTTCTTTTTCCTCTGTTTTCATCCTCTTGTCGACAATGTCTCCTTTAGAACTAGCAATGTCTTCTCCCTCAGGCATGGAGTCTTTCTGGTGAACACTTTTATTTGTTTCAGTAGCAACATCTTCCTTCCTTTCGTCGGCATCTCTGTGCTCTGAAGTAATGTCCATGGTTTGAGCACTTGTGTCGCCTTCTTGAAGGGCAGAATCGCTCATCGTAACAGAAACATTTTCTCCCTCAAGAGTGTTTTCGTCTATCCCAACAGCCTCGTCATCAACCGTGCCTACAGCGTCTTCTTCGTCCAAACCCATAAAATACCTCACCACGGCATCTAATATTTCATCTTCATCTTCAGAATTAATGTCTTCTACATCAGAGTTTATATCTCCGCTCTCATCACACGCATTGTCTCTTTCCATAGAAGGGTCTTCCTCTGTAGCAATGCCCACTGCTTTGCAAGTGGCGTTTCCTCTCTCTATAGGAGGAGGATCAATACCTGCCCCAACAGAGGCTTCACTTCTATCAGGAGCAACAGAAGTGTTGACTTCAACACAAGGTTCAGAACTCCGCGAGACATTGTCTTTTGTAGTAGCTGTTATATTGCTCTCTTTATCATTAGCAGAACCTTCACATGTTGACTTTTGAATAGTGCTGTCGGTTGAACTGTCTTTGTCAGTGGGTTGATCACCCTCTGATTTTTCTCCATCACAGGAGTTTTCAACTTTGACCCATCCTGTCCCATTACATTTACTGCAAATAGTTACAATGCCTTGGGGCTCGACCTGTGCATCGAAAAGCAACCGATGCTGCGTCGCCCTATCTACTGGAGTGTTGTGGGCGGACGAGGGCGAGACAGCAGGAGCTGAAGATGGTACAGCATTGTCTGTACTCGGGGTGTTCTGTTGAGTTGACACTGAGCCTTGAGGAGCTGAGAGTTCCGGGTTCCTAGATGAAGGCAATGGTATCGGCGGTGGGATTGGCGGAAAATCAAACTTCCCCACATTTTCTAATACAAAACTTTCAGCGGACACACCTGGAATAACTCTCATTAATTCATCGCTTGCACTTTGGAGACTTGGCTGAAGCAGTTCAGCTCCAGCAGCGTTTTGTGTTAATGGCATGGCATCTTCGGGGCTTTCAGAAGAAGACGAGGAAGTCTCCTCGTTGATTGTTGGAAACCTGGCATTTGGTTCATGACGACGCAGCCTCTTAAGACCGGCTTTGAGTTGTCTTTGGGTGATGCGTACCTTTTTAAAGAAGCATCCCATGTTTTCGTCCAGGAGGTAAGTTATTTCTGTGGTACCGGGCTCCGACTTTCTCTTCTCTTTGAGCTTTGGGTTATCTCCAGATTGAGATGAAACTGATTTTGATTCCGGTGACTTTCGACTCTCGGAAAGGGCTGGCATCCTAAACACATCTGAAAATGATGGTAAGGGACCTCCTGTTTGAGCTTGGGAACCATTGCCTCTGACTGCAGCTTGGGTTTTTTCGCAAGATGATACGTCCCGTCCCAGGCGTTCATCAGTTTTTGATAGATCTATCTCAGAGAGCAATGATGGTGTACTTCCTGCTTTGTCATTACCGCTTTCAGGTACGTCCTGTGTCTCAGACAGTGATGACAGTGCGCCCGATGGCACGTGGCAACTTTTGGACATGGCAAGTGCTTCTTCATAAGATGGCGGATCATTCGCTGATTGATGACCACTTCTAACTGCAGCTTGAGATTCATCGTAAGATGGCAAGTTTTCACTAACTTTATGCTTGGCTGACGTTTCGATATACGGTGGCATCACTGCCGTTGTTTTCCGAGAGCTTTTTTGGGGGCTAGCTGGAGCTTGATGATAAGATGGCCCCTTTCCTACTTTCTGGCGAGCTCTCTTCTTAGATCTAGACCGCGTTTCTTGATAAGATGGTGGCAGATTCGCTGTTTGGCGAGCATCTCCTATTAGTCCAGCTTGTGTTTCCTGATAAGATGGTAACGCTTCTGCTGTTTGACAAGCGCCTCTTTCCGATGCAGCCTGTGTTTGTTCATAAGATGTCAACGCTCTCTGACGAGCATCTTTTTCATGCCGAGCTTGCGTTTCTTGAGAGGATGTCAACTCTCTAGCTTTTCGCTGAGAGTCTTGATGGGGTGCACTTTGCTCCTCAGATGTTGTTGGCAATGAACCCTCTGTTTCTGCACGATCATCTTTGCTTACAGTTTGTCTTTCGGGATTTTGTGATGATTTATTTTCTGCTTTTTCCGGTACAAAAACTCTAAAAGCCTCAGCCTGAAACCAATTGTAGTATAGGTTGGCTACTTCTTGGCTGAAGACATCGACATCATTGTCAGGTTCATACATCTCGATGCAGTTGGCTATATGATTGCATACTTGTGCCAGATCTAATTGAGATGTGTAGCTTGTCTTTTGCTCATCTTCCACGGGCTGTGAGCCATCCTCGCGTCCTTCACTTGTATTTGACTGAGATACATCTTCGCTCTGACCGCTGGTCTTAGATGATTTCTGCAGTGTTGCAATTCGCGACATTAATGCCTCGTGGTAACTAGGAAGATGAGGATTTTGACTCCAGCATAGTTTGAGACTGGTTAGCATGAGCTGTATGATATTTTCCCGAGAACGTTTATACTCATCAGTCAGACCTATCCCATGTATCAGTTCCCTGTAGTAGCCCCTCGGTTTCTTCCAGTTGATATAATTTAATCCCTGCATAACATAAGACTCGTAACTATCAAAGTAATAATCTACATTTTTCCCTTGTCTCCTGTCAGCTCTATACTCAATAAATTTGTCAATACAATAGAGCGGAGTTGTAGGCAGTTGTACCCCACGAAGAGTATCCTCCTCCTCAGGCTGAGAATCAGGTTCGTTCCTTTTCTTATTTTTCTTATTTCGGCCTGATTTGGAGTTGCGTGCTGAGGTTGCTGATATGTTTTTGGGCCTGGCACCTTGGCCGCTGTAAGCATCATGTGGCTCAGTTTGGTCACTCTGATGTTCTTTATCAGATCTGTTATTGCCTGTTTCTTCGGTAGCTTGCCTGATGTCCCGGGGTTTGTCTTCAGAACCGAGTCGATCGTCCCTACCTGATCCTGCTTTCTGTTCTACGTCAGCAGAACCAACAGTTGCCTGTGCAGACTTAGCGGCGGCAGCTGCAGCACACTTTGGGCAGCCAGCAGCACCGCTTGCTTCCTCGAAACTCTGAAGAAGCTCATCTAAATCAATATCCTTGGAAGCTGACCCTTTCTTACTTCCTATGTATACGCTTGCTCTGTGTGGACACACACTTCCGTCATCGTCTCTTTTGCCCTTTTTACCCTCCTTTTTACTTTGCTTTTTCTTCTTTTTCTTTTGACTGCATTTCTTTTCAGAAGCATGCTTTTGGGGTGATTTACCTGTATACCTGGCAGTCTCCTCATCCCCTGATTCACCACTTTCTTCAGTGACATTTTTCTTTGAATCATCTGGTAACTCCAAGGTGACGCCAGGCGAGTCATGGCCTTCATTTGCACCTCTGTCAACAGAGGTAACAGGTGTAACATCTGATCTCTCTTGATCACGGTGTTTAAACGTCGAATCTTGAAATTCTATGCTTGCATGGGTTTCCTCAATGTTGTCATCATGTTCACTGGGTTTTTCTATTATTATATGGCTTTTGTCAGACGGTGATTTTGCATCCGGACTTTTGTGGTCTTCTTGCAAAGTTCCAGGGTCTGATATCTCTCCAATCGTGGGTCTATGATCTTGATTTTCAAATTGAATATTTCCACCAATGATTTCCTCGAGCATATCTTTGTGTTGACCTGGTCGCTGCGACTTTTTGTGATTTTTGCCGGAAGGCGATTTTACACCAGAAGTAGTGTGGCTTGACTGCGAGGATTTGGCCTCCAGTCTCTTCTGAACTGTAGATTTTTTTACTGTGTCTGTAATGTGTAACTTTTCGCGGGTGATCTCTTGATGCATATCATCTTGGTAGTCTGTTCTTTGAGTCTCTGTGTGACTTTTTCCAGCAGCCTGTTTTACACTGTAAAGGTTGCGGCCTTGCTGCTTAGATGTGTCCCCTGAATATCTGTCCTGTACTTTTTCACGGGTCACTGCCTCCGGCTTTTCCTCTTGACGACTTTCACTTTTGACACGTTTTCGACCTTGGTGAAGCGAGGATTTCATACGAGAAGAATCATCTTTTAGAGATGTAGCATCTGCGGCCTTCTGACTGGTATGTCTGGATTGCGGACTTACATTTTGGAGTCTTGTTGTCGTCCTTTTCAGCACGGCCTCTTGTGCGTCAGTTCTTGATACATTCGATTCAGAGGAATTCTTCCTGGATCTTATACCTGCTTTCTGCTTATGAGATTCACTTGCAGCTGTTCTTTGCATTGGCTTTGTGCTGGAGTCTCTGTTACTCCCTCTACTGTCGGATTCACTTACCGAGTCAGCTTCAGACGAAACCTGATGATATGACGATGGAGGAGTTGAGCGTTTGGTTGGTGACATTTTTCTTGTTGCATATCTGGGTGAAGATCGTGTCGATGTGTCTGGTCTCATGGATGGCTGATGTTCTGTTTCCATCCTCTTAGAGGAAGTACTGGTACTAGCTGTATGTCTTTTAGCCTGAGGGCTGCCTGTAATCTGCGAGGTCTGTCGACGATTAGACGTTGTTGCTTCGGTTGAGTGCGTCTTTGAACCTTCAGAATAGCCTCTCTGAGTTTCAGATATTCTTACTTTGTAGGCAGGGCTTTTAACCGATTTCTTGTGGTCAGCGGTATTCCAATGTTGTACATGGGCATGTCCTCGTTCTGGACTACGTGTAGAGTATGGAATGTCAAAACATTGTTGCATCGCACGGCGGACCTCGTCAAGCTCTTCTTGTGGGATGTTTTGTTGTTGTTTGTGCCTTTTAGCAAGCTGCCTCTTACTTGGGAAGCGAGGCAATGTTTTACCTCGAGCGGCACGTTTCTCTGCGCCACTCTGCTCCAAGAACTTTGATTCAGAGGGCAGAGGATCTTCTATGGCACGTTTCTCTGCGCCACTCTGCTCCAAAAAGCTTGATTCAGAGGACTGGGGATCTTTTACGGTACGTTTCTCTGCGCCACTCTGCTCCAAAAATGTTGGTCCAGATTGTTCCGGATGTTCTACTGCATGCCTCTCTGCTTTACTTTGCTCATCATTGTTAGAGGAAGTCATTTCTCCATCAGAATCGTCATATACAATATAAACTATCTCTGTACTTGGTTCTTGTGAAGGAGACAACGACCGGTCTTCTACGGTCTCAGAAATATCTGGCACATTTTCCCTGTCGGAGTCCTGACGCGTCTCGGCGGACAAATGATCAGTTGACGCAATGTCTTCCTGGACTTGCCATCTTTGCTCTTCTTCATCGTCGTGGTCAAATACGTTCGTATCTTGCTCTTCCCATTGCTGTACATCCTCATAGAAATCGCTCTCTTCTTCATAAGTATCCGGGTACCGTGATCGCCGCTGTTGTTCAGCCATTTCTGCCACACGCCACCACTCCATGCCAAGTGACTCGACGTCGTCAAACGAGCCAATTTCAACTTCACCGTCATGTCGTGGGACAATTTCTTCCAGAGAGCTATGGTGTTCATCAAATTCCGCCTCTGACGATTCTTCATCCGATAGTGTCTCTATACTTTTGCGGGATCCTGCCACATCCTGACTGCAACTGTCGGTCAAATGTTGCTGCTCGTTTGATATGCCCGATACGGTTTGTGATGAGGTGGAAAGTGCAGATGTCGTTGTTGTTGTTGTTGTTTTGCCACTGTCAGTTGGTTGATCTTGTGCGGCTGGAACTTCTTGGGTGTGAGACAGCTCGTGGCTGGACTCTCTGTCGGGTGTTGGTGTTTTCTCTGAGCGCCCTTTTGTTTTGTCATCGGGGTCCGGCATGGCTGCGCTAATGCACTGTCTGAAAAAAAAAAAAGTTACAGATAAGAATCAACCAGTCAGCCAATTGATCACCGGATAGATCGACCAAACATTCATTTTTTTTTTTTTAGGAGATGGGGGCTCAACAAGAAGAGCATCTCCTTAAAAAGTTTAAACGGAATTTTTAAAAGCCGTCTCATGAAGCCAATTGATTTTAGGATGACATGCTCTGGTCTTTCTCCCTTAAAGGTACAAGGTAGCTATTTGCTTGATAGTCTATAATAGGGCCACATAAAATTTAAACCGCGTTTTTTTCCTTTCCTCCGACTGTTTTCTGAGAAAAAAAAAACCACTGGATTGTAGGGATTTTCAGGTCATGATAGCCGTCATTGTTATTTGCTCCTCTTTAATGGAAGAACTATATATTACTTTAATATTTAGTACAAAGTCAAGGAAAGTGACACTGCAATTTTCTAATCAAATTTCATTATTGGCCCTCTGAAAACGCAACCCTCCACTCTTCCACCATAACTGTTAAGGGTATAAATATCATCAGAAACTCTATATTATCCAATGTGTTGTTTACTTTTAAAAGAATGCAGGTGGGGCTTTTGCATGGGAGTGTGCTTTGTAAGGAACTATATTGAGCTTGCTTATATTACCAAAGTCCACCGTTCACTTTCAACATGCATTTCACTTATGTATGCTATTTTATATGTACGATGTTATATTATGTAATATTATGTCACGGTTGTGGTTTCATACATAATAATGTGTTTATGCCTCAATGCTGCGTCTTTTTGTTGTTTTTTTTAAATGAAGTAGTTTGCTTATGGATTTATGTAGTACTGTGTGTATGGGTTTATTTAGTGTGCATTGTGTTTATAGGGGTATGTACTATCTATTTTCATGGATGTATGCAGTATTATTTTCATGGGTTTATGTAGTATTATGTTTATGGGTTTATGTAGTATGTATTATGTTATGGATTTATGTAGTAGTATATTTATGGGTTTATGTATTTGTAAATTTATGGGTTTATGTAGTATTGTGTTTATGGGATTATATAGTATTATGTTTATGTTCTTACATAGCAGTATGAATTAAATACAGAAGAATGATGACATCGTTCAGCATGTTCCCAATAAGATGAATTAAAGTAGATCTACAGTTTCACAATATCTTGTTCGTAGAAATTTTCTGGAGTGTTTCTTTTCATTCTTTTCTCTCTTTCTAACCTCCCCTTGGCACCTGGTCTTGTAGGAGCCCATAAGTGCCCTTTCAGTGTGTATGTCCTAAGTCTGCTGTTTCAAAACGTATATAAACGCAAACCATTCGAATCATTCCCCACTCTTCCCAAAACTATCAGTAAATGCCTCGCAGCCTGTCATTTTGTGCGATCTTTCATTAAGTTAAAAAAAAAAAATCAACTTCGATCCAGCATTATTCTGTCCCGAAATACACTTGTTTAAAGTAACGGGCGATCTCCCGCATGCAATAAAAAAAATATTCTGTGAAAATCGTGACTGAATGACAATTTTTCATCGTACATGAAAGTTTCTCTGCTTCACAATTATTCAACTTCGTCTACAATTAGTTACCATTCACCCACAGAAGTAATAGTAATAGTTTTGTGTATAGAACTGAGTTTACATTTGATTTCTGCAACAATTAAAAAGTCTATGTTGAGAGCTTGGTTTCTCATTTCCCAGTTTAGAGACACAAGACTCATTTTAACTGGTTGCAAAACAATGTTAAACACCACAAGACTCATTTTAACTGGTTGCAAAACAATGTACCACAAGACTCATTTTAACTGGTTGCAAAACAATGTTAAACACCACAAGACTCATTTTAACTGGTTGCAAAACAATGTTATACACCACAAGACTCATTTTAACAGGTTGCAACACAATGACACCACTAGACGCATTTTAACTGCACAAGACTCATTTTAACTGGTTGCAAAACAAACGATGTTTAACATCACAAGACTTATTTTAAGTGATTGCAAAACAATGTAACGCACACATTTCAAAGGTCGCAAGACAGCCCGGCTGGATTGGAACAACTGAGCCTTTCTTTCCCCTCCCCCCCCCCCCCCCCC
>JAWQUT010000142.1:134629-150800 GCA_033807755.1 Ellobium chinense
AATATAATCAACTTCTTCAACATTACATGTTATGTTCATTCAGAAAAGAATTGAACATAATTAATATATTTATTGTTTTGGCTCGGTTTGTGTTGGTTCCCTCACCAAAAATTAAGTCGAACTAAATAAATACAGAAGCCTATGGTGTGTTGATCATCGCTATCTCATGAAGCAGACCTACAGTCTCTCGCTCCCTCCTTCCTCCTTCCTCCTCCTCTCCCTCTCCCCCTCTCTCTCTCTCTCTCTGTGTGTGTGTGTCTCTCTACTCTTCTGTTGTTTTTTTTTCTTTTCTCTTTTTCCTGTTTTTCCTTTTTTTTTTGAGAGAGAGAGAAGGGAGAGGTAGACCTATGTGAGCGGCCTGACCCTTGGGGTGGGACTCTGCTGTCTTCTTCTTCAAATTAGATGCCGACCATCGTTAGCAATCACGAACCTCCACCTTTGTCTATCTGCGTCCCGTCTCAACAGTTCACCACTGCCTTTTGCCCCATGTAACTTGACACAGTCTCCCCCAAATTTTCTCTCCTTGTCTTTCTCTGCATCGTTGATCGTTAGTTTTCCATTTTAACCAGATTATCTGATGTCTACCTAGCTGTCGTTTTCTCACTGCATGTACTCCACATTTTGCCTGTCTTCTCTTCGTTAATTTCCTTTCCTGATTCGCTTCCTTCAAGATCCGTGTCTGCATAAGGTGGGCCTATGTAATAATATTTCAGCGCTGAAATAGGCTAATTATCGTAATTTCACGCCCAAAGATTTTTTACGAGGAGAGTCTGACTCCATCCGTTTCAGTCTATTTTGGAAAAAAAGAGGAAAACAGGAGGACAGGGTGCTAATGTTTGTGTCGTATGTCGTCTCTTATCATGCATATCTTGTTTTTTTGCGTTTCTACCTTCGGGATCGGATGCAGTGCCCGTCGGTATTTTCCTTCAACCGTATTCGCGCATGCGCAAAGAGATGCTGACCCCAGAGGTGAAAGGTTGCTTTACGCATTTCCGGCTTCGTTGACACTTTCCTTTTATACGTGTCGCACGACGCAGGAGCACCCACAATTTGTACTTGTGGCTGATCATACCGACTCACGATGGCAAATAAACAGCGTATGAGAATTGCAAGTGAAAAACATAGTAAAAACATCACGACCAGAGGAAATGTTCCAAAAACATTGGTAAGAATTGTGGTTTTCGAGTGTTTTCATCTTTCATCTTACAATATTGAGATCGATGGGAGTAGGCTCCTCCTGAATGATGTGTGAATGATGCCATGCCAGTGATGAGTGAAAGTATTGTAAGCAAAACAACGAAGTCTGCCTTCCTTATCTTATTATGACGATGTCTTGTTGTATATTACTGTGTAACTGCCTATTAGTAGAAATCAATACCTTTTTCGTATTTGAGCTTCAAACTCAAAGGTGCCATGAGAGAATGAGACTAGTCTAGACTAGAGATCTAGTCTAGTCTCTAAACCTACACTAGTCTAAACGTCTAGTCTTGATTTAGACTTAGACTAGAGATGTGGCGTGGGATAGAAATTTAAATGGAGAACTTTTTGTGTTCAAGGTGTAGACTGTATTATAAACACTAGACCAGTAATGCAGGGAGGCAGCAATCTAGTTAACTCCCTTTACTGAAATTACTGTCTCATTTGTAACTTGAAGCAAATCAGGTAAATCGGTGAATGTATTACTCTAGTACGGGTCTAGACTAGTATTAGATCGAACTGGACTTGGCACCGTTGTTGACCAAGATTTAGAACTTTTAGAGGTTTGAATTATTTCAACTAGACTATAGCATTTAGCAGAGCAAGGAGCTGTGCCATCAGGGATGACAGACATTTACTTTACATGGGCTAAGATTTAAATTTATCTGGTGAGACAGATGTCTGATGTATTGTTTAATCTAGTTTAGATCTATTAGTATTAATACTAGAAATTGTTAGAATTAGACAAGGCCTAGCATTTAGTTTACACTGCTGTACAGATAAGACTTTAGCAGAGCATACTCTTGTGGACTGTTGATATGGGTGTTTTTGTTGAGACAAATTGACACATTTCTGCAGCTTTGGGTATCAAACAAGCAACATTCAAAATTAACTTCCACAACATCAGATCCCATGTGTTAAATCCTCTAACAAACACTTTGTCTTAAGTGTTATTCAGTTAAGGGTGAGGTGCACATGGAAGGAAGTCTTTTGATTTAACATAAAAAAACACAAGTGCAACATTACTCTCAAAATTTACAGCAATACATTTCATACACAATAACAGCATTGTTTGCTTTTTACCTGTGAAATTTTGCAAATAGTATGAGTAATATGACATGTTATTAAATCTTAAATAATCCAGAAAGTGTCAAAATGATATATTATGGAAATACTGTCATGTAACCTGCTTTATGTTGCCCTGACAGTTCATGAATTGTAAATTGATATATATCATGTTTATTTTGATTTGATAGATGTACACTATATATTCTTATTATGATTATGACAGTACATTTCATATTGTTTTTCAGAAAAACACGGAAGACAAATACCCAGTTGGACCTGCTCTGATGGCTCTGTTCTTGTTTGTGGTTTGCGGATCAGGTATGTTCTTGCCATGATGATGATATTTCTTTTTTGTAGGCTGGATGGATGAATGAATTTATGAATGTTTTCTCATGGTCACTCTTCTTCTCAAACAAGAAAATGATACTGACATTGACAAGTTCTGTTCTATTCAGTCCTTACTGTTTATCTTCACTCATCTGTGTTTGTCTGAGGAGCTTCTTACTTTGATGCAGCACACCCTCTTTTTAATATTTATATCTATAAATATCATAATAATTTTTAAATGTTCTATGACAACTTTGAAGATACCATCTTTCTACAGGTGGTTGTGCAGGTAACGGTGTTCAATTTAGTTACTATCCCTGATTGCTTTAGCATTGTTGATTATAGCATGTCTTTCTGTCTGTATGATACAGGGTTGGCAGATTAGTTGTCTTGTAACGTCACTTCAGTGACTGATTGCATATATGCAATAATAATCCTTGTGTTAATATGTGCATTATAGTCACAATGGGAAGTACTACCAGTGACATGCATGAGGCCATTGATTTACACCAGACTATTGAGATGTCATGAGAAAACCCTCTTGCAAGGCTCATGAAAATTAGATTCTCATGGAAGAAAAAAACTTGTAACTCTTCTGCCCTACTTATTATCAAGGTCCCATTGTTCTTTATAAAAGAATGTTTTGTAAAATCAAAGCTGTCGTTCTGTTCTGTTTATCATGGTCATTGTAGGTAATAAATTAACCCTTTGAACCCTCTAGCATATAGACCCTTGCGCTCCTGGCAAAGCCGTGACATAGAGCCTGAATTTTCTGTCCCTTTGAAGAGGTTCTTTTAAAGGTCAATGCTAAGTGCACAGACTTGTCTTTTGGGTTCAGAGGGTTAATAAAGGGTTCCACTCATTCCCATGATCCAAATGTCAATTTTTGCTCCTCACTCCACAGCGGTCTTCCAGATCATTCAGAGCATTCGCTTGTCATGACGACCATCACTCGGACTTCAGGACTTTGTGAGGGAGTTGTAAACAGCACAACTCTCTAAAGGCTGCTACACAAGAGTGACAGGGACACAAATGTTTGACAGGAGTGCAGAAGGAGAGAGAGACATAGAGTGAGTGAGAGAGTGAATGAATGAAATGGTGAACAGGGCACACTTATTATTATTGTATTAAGATTGAATGATTGTGTGAGTGAAGAAGTTGCTGACCGAACAGCAGACGGACTTGCCGACATACCAGCTAGAAAGACACAGCGTGCAAACAGAAACTGGATACTTTCTTAATTTTGAATGTACTTGTTTACCTTGCAATTTTTAATTTACAAGGCATTGATTCAGTAATCGTTGAACCATCTCCTAAAAGGAGCAGCATTTTAAATTGCATCAATTCGTTCCAGAATCAGTCTGTGTTATTTTGTCTTTGTCCAACTCCTCCCTGGTGGTGGGAATAGTGATAGATAAGTTACAATATGCATTTGTTTCCTTTTTTTTTTTTTCGTTTTTTGTTGGATGTTTGTGTGATTGTTATTAATGTTCTAGATGATGGTAAACTGTAAGTATGTCGCCTCAAGACCAGTTAGTCGTATACAACATTTTACATACATTGGTGCAGCTCCTGTTTACTGAATTTGTGACTCTTCGTGAATTTTCTTCCGTAAATCAAAAACTGTTTTTATTTCCTTTACTCTGAGTTTATGAGAAGCAGCACTGGTAAATTTCAGGTAGTTAAAGTGAACAGATCTCTGACAACTCCACAATACTGTAAGAATATGCAGCTGTTTCTTACTTGATTGCAAGTTGCCACCGACCTGGAAGATTTCGACAAATCATGGAAAATTGCTGTTGGCATTTGCTAGTTTGAAACAACCTGGAGTCATCAGAAATGGTCAGCTCTCGTAGGAAAAAAACAACAATGTGAATTCTAAGAAAATTGGATTAGCTGTTCATAATTTGGCCTGGAACTTATTGTTTGCATCCATCAGAGTGGAAGTTGTTGAACACCACAAAAAGTTATCTTAACAACAAAAAGGTATCTTAATGTGATGGTTCAAATTACATAATTAACATTGGAAAAACTGTTGGACAAGTTGGAAATGTCATGGAAAAAAATCACTGAAGAATCTTCTTGGCATTCTGTGGCAATACTGCTACTCACTTTTCTCCAGTTTTTGTGATTTTCTATCACTTAGGTGTTGTGTGTAATTTGAAAGATTCTCCTGTCAACACACCACTGATTATGTATTATATGAATTATATTAATATATTTTAACACTAGCCTAGCTAGTTTATTTGTTGGTGGGATGTCCAGTAACCTTCTTAGATGACCGCAGCTACAGCATCAGAAACTCTGAAGCTGGCTGACAGTGTCAGGCAGCTTTGCTGATGCCGTCATCTCTGGCATCCTCTGGCTCTAATCTTTCTTTTAGAATTTGCAGAAAAGAAAAACATCAAAAAAACTGCAAATTGAGCCAGTTATCAGCTTTCAGACAAGTTACTGCAAACTCTAATGATCTTGCCATGATATGTAATTATCAGCTTTCAGAAGACAGATTTGCTTAGAATGAGATGTTCAGTAGAATATCATGGACTGAATTGTGTAGAAAGAATTTTTAAAAAATAAAACATTGTTGAGTCCTTTAAACATCTTTTTTTTTTTTGTTTTGTTTCTGATTGTATGTGTTAGCAGTTTTCATACTGTGAAGATCTGTGAAGTCACATATTGGGCGGGAGATAGAGAGCAGTTATGAGCCATTCCAAAGAGTTGATCCTTGTAAATGGAAAAATGAGTTACATATGAAAATGAAACATGAATATGATGAAAGAACCATTACCAAAATGGTTTGAAGATTAATTTGATTTGTTTTAAGGAGAAATTAATAAAATTCTGTGCGCTGCTAGGTGTTTTAAAATTCAGTCATTTTAAAACTGACTTGCTGTATGCAGGTGATAAGAAATAAGTTGAAATATATGTGCTCGTCGTGTAGTTAAAGTTATCTGTGATGATATATCAATGATGACAAAATAAGCCATGTCACGCAGTTGTCACTGATGGAAAGAAATGCCTTTCAAGTTGCGCTGCGGACAGTGGCTTTTTCATGTTATGTGCACAGATGAGGAAGGAAGATGCAGATTCTTTAGGGGGGAGAAAAAAGAGATGTTTCAGTGTGTAAACATGGTAACTTGTCACGACAAACCACATTTGACCAGCATTCTGGAATTGCTCGTACCAGAAGTACAGCAGCTTCGTATCACTGCCCAGAAATAATATTGTTACAAGGACTTATGACATGTCTGGACAGTGATTTGTGTCTCCCTAAGTGCCAACTCTGCTTAATAACAACTCCACAGAAGTAGTTGCTATTTGATGGAATGTGTGAATTAAGCATGACTGATCACTTCAGACCGACCCACACATACTAATATCTGCAGCACCAGAATATTTTAAAGTTTCAAGAAAACACTGAGATCAAGTTCTTCTTTTTTCTTTTGCTGTAAAATCTGTGAATGATTGCATTGGTTGAGTACCTGTATTTATAGCCTCATAGTAAGCAAGAGATCAACTTCTCCTCATATCGTCAGGTTTAGGTTTAAGCTACTGTTGCATGTCTGCATTCATAAAAGAGAGCTTTTTCTTTCAAGTTCGGATCTCTTAAGGACTGTCATGGTAGAGGGAGGCATGAACATGTGGCATATCCTTGTCTTCAGTCATAGTTACAAACTAGTTCTAGCTGCAGATGTGAATTTGTAGTGCATGAAAATACCTACAAAACAATGCCATACATAATGTGCATGCCTTCCTCTGCCATGGTGTTCCAGAAGAGATTTGAATTTTTTAAAAAAAAAACCTCTCTTAATATGAATTACAAGAATAAGTATGGAGTAGAGGGGGGGAAGGAGAACGGAGTGATGTTCAGTGTTTGAAGAGAGTATTTTGAGGAATGTAAATGGCATTTATGACAATAACAAAAAATTACCAAGGCTGGACAGAACTGACCGACATCAGTTAGCCTATTGTGGGATGAAACACTAGACTAATAATAAATCACAAACATTATTGAAAGCTGAAAGACCCTTGGTCATCAAAATACAGGAAAATGCGGAGAAATAGTGGGAGACTTTCATCTCTGTACTTTGAAGACTAAAAGTAATAGTGCTTGGCTTGATTCATTGACTAAAGTGTTAGGGTCATGGTTGCCTGGACACAGCTTAGAGCCTGTGCCAATGTGCATTATTTACACATGATAAATGAAGGTAAACACGATGTTGACCTTCGTGAATGAATTTTAACCCCAACGACCATATATATTAACCACGACATCTGTTCCCTTCTCACGCTTGCTTCCATCAAACGCTAGGGGATCATGATTAAGTTTAGCACATCCGCAGTTTCTAATCTCTGTGTTCGATTTTTTTTTTTTTTTTTTCTCTGTTCTTATTTCCATCTCATGAAGGCAGCTTGCAGGCTGTTATGGATATGGGTTACAGTACTGATAATATTGTGTTTGTTACTAAAACATAAATTGGCTTGCTTCATGATGATAGAGTGTACCATCTGCTACATTCCCAGCTGGGGTTAGCTCTTCCTTGCACAAGCATGAACTATAGACTTGCTGAATGGCTGTATAAGCCTCATCATAAATGACGTCTGTTGTTAACAGCCAAATAAGTTGGAGACTACATAATCAGAAGTCATCTAAGGTGGGTTATAATGAAACTGCAAGTGCAAGATAAAATGTATAATACTGTGGTTTACATGGGTCAGCTTCACTTCCTCATACAAATGGGCAATCCCAACAGAATGTCTCAATCATCAGTAACGCAATTTTCTGGAAAACTTTTGACTATACAACAAATGAATAGTTTTTCCAAAACTTAGTAAATGCACTTTTGTAGAAAAATGAGTTGGGAGTGTATTCAGAGATGCATTTCTGAGTTAAATTATTCAAAACCAATTTGAGCTTGATGTCTGCATTCCTTCCAATTTTATGTAATTTGTAATACACATGTGTGAAGAGTGACTACCTTCATATAATCTCCCTTTATTTTGGAAATGTTCAGAGTTTTGGAAAAACGCTCCTCAATTAGTTTTGGTTGTTTCTATGAGGGGTTAAGTTTTTATTCTTTAAATATAAACCAAAATGGGTTGCTGTAAAGCGAAATTTTTTCAGACATTAGTGGAACTGATGTGGCATACTGTTGGAACTGCCCTAATATGAACCCTCAGTCACATGATTTGATTTTTCTGTACTTGACCAATCTTTCTTTATCATGTATAGGTTGCCTCTCAAAATTTGACATGAAGGAAGAAAGTAATTTTTCTGTTTTCAATAAATGAAACCTGATTTGAGTTCATGTCAGACAAGTCATCCATTTTACAGAAAAGAAAGATCACTGTTTTCATCAGATTCAGTTTTACAGGAGTCACAAAAAATATGACAAAAATTGTTTGCTCTATAGTCTACTCTATGCCTCCCTTTTCATCAACTATGATTGGTTATCTTGTAAACTATAAAGGCTACAGTAGGATAACTTGGATGGAAAGACAGAGTGTAATGTCCAATATAAGGTGCCAAAGGCAAATCTAACCTAATTTGACATATTCTTTCTGACCTGATTTAACATTCAGTCTTATTTCATAAAACAGCATGAGCACAGTCTCAAATGTCACTGACAATCAAGCAAGTTTAAAAGCTCTCTTACAGTCTACGTCAAGAGGGCAATTCAACTCATCAAATCAATGAAAGAATCAAGACAAAGTCAAAATCTATCCACTCTCATACTAAGGTTTTATTATCTTTCACAAAAGCATGTTCCCCACTTTGGATATCAGAGTGAGGCGTGTGGAGCAAATGTGCAATATCAAATATTTCTTTGTGATGTCCATAGCTCTGAAGAGTGTAAAATACTGTAAAATGAAATGTGCAATAAGGCATTAGCCATTCAAGATGGTTTTTGTTTCTAACAGACATCAGCCATGCACCCACTGTAAGTCTTTTCAGACTAACATATTTATTAACACCTTACATTAGAGACCGACTTAATATGATGAGGTAATGAAATCAAATACATAATCCTGTAAATGTAATCAATATCACAATCATACTGCTCAAAAAGAAAATTAATGATCATTCTGTTGCAGTTTGCAATCAAAACATTCTATACTATGGACTGGTATGTAAACAACATTATACAAGCCACAAACATTTGTAAAGAAGTAAAGATGCTGAATGACTTGCTACTATCCTAATTTGCTGTGACCAAACAAGGCGGTGATCATCTATTTTAAATTATTTGATCAGTATATGTTGACTGGTAGATATATCATATGGCCACAATAAAGGAATAGCATCAATACTATGTATATAAAATATATCTTTCTGCCAGTCAAACTGAGGCTTAAGTTATTGTATAGCTAAATCAAATTACTGGCAAGATAGGCTACACTTTCACTAGACGAAAAACTTCTGGATCTAGCAAAATTCTGACCTGAGATAAAGTTTTTGGAAGTGGCTGAGAATCACCCCATGAAATGAAGAAAAATAATTCTGCCAAGCTGCAGCTGTAATACAACTTTATATCATATAATTCGTTTAAAATGCCTAGCAAAAACTCCAAATTTCCCCACAATTATGGACGATTTCCCATAAAATTTGTTATAGTACAGTATACAAAAAAATTATCTTGATTTCAGCAACAAACAAAAACTGGGTACTAAATGGGCCTATTCACCTTCAGGGCCCAAGACGTCAGTTCCAAGCTAAGTAACATAAACTTTTATTTTGACTGGCTGCAAGACATACAAGTATCATAAACCATTGTCACTGTCAGAAGTGACTCTTAAGCAGAATAAATTGTTGTAGCAAAATACTGTCCACCTTTCATAAAACGAATAACCCCCATCCCACCTCACCCCACTATTTTAAATGGTTAACCCTTACAGTGATCATCACACAATATTGTGTGTTCCAGTCTGGGGCCCCGGCTGGTTATCACATGAGATCATGTTTTCATTCTTATGTCCCCTGGTGATAAATGCACGATGTATATCACTGGTGGCCACACTGGCCCTAATACAGTACATATATCATCATGATATGGGTTAATATTTGCGATTCCCCTTCTTGTAAAAATTGGACGTTCATCCCATTATTGTTTTATGACCTAGTCTAATTAGCATGATCACTGGTAACTACAGCAACATCCAGTCTTGAGGTGGTAAATTACAGCAGTTTACAACAGCCACTTCATAGCAGCACAAGGGCGGTCAGATACCCACTACATTTTGCTTTTCAAGAAAGAATAGGATAACAGAAGGAAACATGGAAACAAAATCAAAGTTGTTACTTTCTAAATTCTGAAAGCATTTGACAAAGAAAGAAAAATTATACAGTGCTCCAATTTTTTTTTTTTTTTTTCTAAAGCAAACCAGTGCAGACAAACCACGCAAAAAGATAAGCTCACTGTCCATTACATACCACGGTGTACAGTTCATCAATCGGAAAAAGACAGCTGTTGGAACAAAGCAAAACAAGTCTGCCTTCTGGGCTTTGTGCCCAACTGTCATGACTGAAACGAGGTTATGTGATTCATCTTATCAAAAACATTCCAGGACATGCTGATAATTAATGCCTCTTTGCTAAGTTTAAAAGTAACAGACAGCATTTACAAAAACCAACAGAGAACAAAAGGCCACAACTTTGTGCTTCTAGATATCCTACCAAGATCTGAGTAGAAAAAGATTGTAAAATGTTTCATTTAATTCCAAGTCATTAATGATACAAAAGCAATGTTTACTCCCGCACTCCCCTCAAAAAAGCATGACTAGATCTAAGCATCAGGTATTCTGTTTTAACCCTTACAATGGCAATAACACTGAGCAAACATGGCTCCCCCAGTGGCTTTTAACCCATTCAGTAAGTCATATAAATTTCATGTGCCCACAGATGCCCATTCAGCATTGTGATACTGTATGTACTTTTACATAATAAAACCATGAGACTAAGCCTGCAAAGTTTGCATCAAAGCTCAGTATTCCCTTTCCCATGCAATATCCCTATAGTGTGGATTTTTTAAGAGAGAAAAACCAGCTGACTAATGTTTCTGTATCTATTGTTCTACTCTTCCTGTACACTCAATTCAACCACTGAATACCAAGGCTTGACCAGCGAACAGATTGTTGGAAGCACATTACAGTCAATGCAAAATGATGCCAGATCTCATCGGTGAACAATCCTCTGTACCTTCCTATCGCAAACACTCCACTCCAAGTACAAGCTGCCTTTGACATCTGTCGCAACACCCACTGTCAGGGGTTAATTCTAATTACCTTGGAGCTGCATGATGCTTTACACCTCTTGGCTCTGATTGAAATAGTTCTCTAGCATACCTGACTTCTCCTTATCACAAAATTTTCAAATAACAAAACAATGGATATTCCTTGACATAAGAGTCACTGCAAACTGCAACTCTGCTTACTCACAACTGTGTTTGTGCTCTCGTGGTGTTGTGTTACTGTGCAATGACCATGTTACTAACTTCAACAGCAACAACCATACCTATGATGCTTTCCATGTTGCATTCCACAACTCGTACGGCACACCTCATACCACTTCACACTGTGCTGTCCAGTGGTTGTGTGCCATTCAATCTGATCTTTCACACTGACCTGCACGAATGTTGGGAACTGTAAACAATCTACTGTTTCAAGTGTGGGTCAGTTACATAGAGTTTTTTATATATCAATAAGCAGCTAGTTTTGTGTTAAAAAAGAATGCCCAAATATTAATTACTTAGTTCTTACTTTGTGTTACAATTATCCGTCTGTTGGGAATCTAGTGATTTTCCTCTACAACATACTGTGTACTGAATGAATGGACGGCTAGTGCAGGAAGAGGTGCTAATAGGTTAAATCAATGCCTAACTTATCACACCTGACATGACAACAAACAGACGGTGCAGCAAGCTGCTTCTCTCTCCAACCTGTCCAGTCTTTTTTATATAAAAGTTCAATCTGTCCCCACACAGAAAACATTACTGCACAGTTTCCGTAAACACCACCTGTTACTGCATAAAATCTACAGCCACTGCTTTTCAATGTAAACAAACATACACATACCCTAGTGAACATTTGTGTGTGGATGAAATTTGCAAGAAAGATTTTGAAAGTCGCATGTGGTCTGAACACCGGGATATTTACTATGGCCCAACTAACTACCATATCTTGGCCAAAACAACTGGTGAGGTGTCTTCACACGCTGACATGTACAAATATCTCAAGAAAGTCTGTTTTAACAAAATGATGGGTTTCATCACAAAATGTATTACGTCTTCTCTCACCAGCTATGAGTGTCTTTCATGTAATCAGAAACAGAAACAAAAAAAATACAAACTAAACTCAGATTATAGGTAAATACTGCTAATGTTACCTGCATTCTCTCCAGTATTTCTACTAAAACAATGACATTAATAAATCACGCTAAAATGTCTTCCCCAATATTGGATGACACACTTTGACATGAAATCTTTTTTCAAGTACAGTGGAACTCTATTAATACAACCATCCTTCCAACCAATCAAATGATGGTTGTGTTATCAGAGGTACTCTGTTATCCAGAGTACTCTTCATAAGAAACAAAGCAGTCACGACTGTTGAATGGATGTGTGCTAAGTAAGGGATTGTTTTAAGCAATGGTTGTGTTAACTGAGATCCACTGCATAACAATTTTTTACAAGTGATTCTGAGTTAATAAATGTGGGCAACAAGTTAAAACAATTTTGTTGGAAAGTATGAACTAAACTATCACATTACCCTTTTCTTATCATCCCTGAGGAGTGTCCCATTTTACAAGCAAAACACGTTGTGTGGCTTGTCACTAAGCCTTTCGCATCAGCCACTTAGAAGATTAGTTTAGTTATATTTTTTTCATAACCAATTTCAGATATTGAACAACAGCGGGAACGGTCATTATGGACACTAGGGGGTTAGAATGTTCAGTATGAAGGTAAGAAGCTCGAAGAGTGTGATGTGAAAAGGTTAAAAGAAGTTCACATTGCATCAACATTACATGATGATCATTAGTGACAGTCATTTCTTCAACAGAATGCTACTTCACTGCAAGGCCGATAAATATAATTTCTGCGGCTAATCAATGCAAAGCCTTGCTAACTTGCACTTCCAAGCACAACTAATTGGCTCGACCTGTAAACCAGGTCGCACTATTTGGAATGAACAACCGCCGTAGGCTAGATGCCTTCTCAAAGTTTTCACAGTCCACTATAGATTCAAGAAAAAATCTGACTTCTGATTTAAATGGGATCCTGGATAAGAGGAGGTTGTTGTACTCCATGTCTGAGTATCTAAAAACATGCATCCATCACAAATGATCTCTTACATTAACGCTGTAAACTGTACACAAACTTTCAGCGGTGTGCCCACGCAACTTGTGAGTTGTTCTCACAATCTGAAGACTGTTCACTTGGGGTTTGTGGGTTTGATTCCTGGGTCAGACAGTTTGCTCTGTGGTGTCCTTAAGAAAGACTCTCTGCTTCTTTTTGCCTACTTGACCGAGGTGTAAACAAATACCTGATCTCAGTGTTAGGGGCACAAGGCACTGTTGGCCTACCTCAACAACCAGCCATGACTGTGTTTTGGATTTTATTAGTAATTTTGTATATTTATATATAGAATGTATATTTGTGTTTGATGAATGAAATGTATAATATTGTAGGCATTGTGAATGAATTTCCCTACAGGGTAAATGAAACTCCTATTATCATTATTCTTATGATTATCATTATATAAACATCTTGAATGCTATGATGACCTAAAATGTAAAAACTTCCTGAGTAACAAACACTGGGAAAATAACAAAATCAACAATGAAGAAGTTTACGGTCTCGTACCCTCTTAAATGCCTGCTCACAAATCTTCTCATTATTATTACCCCATCAGGCCAAGGAATTCTCAACTCCTTTGGGAGCGTATGGTGTTGTTATCATTTACAGGCACTGATCACTAAATTTTGGGTAATATCTTTGACTGCTAACAGCAGGGTACCTATTTCACAGATGGCTTGACTAAACTTCATGAGAATGAAATGCTTTCCTAAGACACATAGAACATGGCCATGTCAGGAATCAAACCCATGATATCTGATTTTCAATCCACTGCTGAAACAATCTGTAACACTATCCCAAGAAACATGTAACTTATTCTTACCACTCTTTCACAACATTTCCTCCTACCCTCCCCCAACCACCAGCACCATCACTACCAACTCTTCAACCACTTTCAGAGTTTCTGCATGCCCTGTCCTATTAGGCAGTTGGTGACTTGGCATTTATCCTAACTGGAACCTTAGTTGTCTCTCTCAAGAGTGTGTGCCTTTCCATTTATCTCTTTCATCCAGAAATTTTCTTATGCGCTCTGAGTGCAATATCTCCACAGTGAAATGTAGATGAGCTGATGGCTTGGTTCCAAGAAATGCTGGCTCATTCAGTAAGCTTCATTATCAGCTCGGCAGAGTGAAGGAATTGCAGTTCTATAAAGATATGAAGATGTCAACAGTACCTGGCATATGGGTATGCAATTCTACATCATCCTATGCAATTATACATTGTCCAATGCATTTCTTCATTGTTGTATGAATTTCTTCATTGTCTTATAAAATCAGAAAATTTGCCATGCGGAGGGGAGAACAAGTTAAATTTGAAATTTAAAGGCTTAGATAGGTGCAAATACATTTATAGATTTAGAATGGGTGGGGTTTACCACTCCAGTATAAACTGTGTCATTGTTGCTAGGTGGTTAAGATTACACTGTTTCCTGTGTGGAAAGGCTTAAATACTGAAAAGCCTAAGTTACTGCCAAAGTTTTCAAAATCTAATTGGTCTTGGGGTACTTTTCTATGTGCCAAAATTTGGAGGAAGAATTGTTTATATGGAAAAGTATTTTGGCATGGGAATCCTTGCTAAGTTAATGAGGGATGCATAGATTTGTATGACCAACAGTAGAAAAAAACACTGACATCTTCATACCTAAATTTTGAAATATGACAATGCAACCATAATTACACAAACTGATGTAAACACAAACTGTTACACAGAAACTCCAATCTCAGTTCACAATAACCTATGCACTTGGGTAAAGTAGCTACCATACATACAGTTACCCTACATAGATATGTTTAACAATATCATGGTATTCAAATACATATTTTGTAGCTTCTAATGCTTGACTATCGTTTCCTAAACGAGGCAAGATCCCCCTGACAGCCGTCATCATTCCAACTCAATAATTACATCTCCCTCGTTAACGGTGTCGCCTGTTTTATAGTTGACTTTCTTGACCTGAGAGAAAAATAAATATAATATGTCAGTTCAAGAAAACAATCAATCTAGCATAGACACTTTAATAGAGATTTACTACAAGACCAGAAAAAGTGGACTCCCAATATGACTGGGTCTCATGATAAAGAACTTTTGCTGAGCTCAAAAAAATCCTGATGTAGAAGGGGGAATAATAAGGACTTCCAATGAAATAGTCTAAACCTGGAACCAACAATTTTCAAACTTCACATCGCAGCATGAAAACTTGTCCATTTCTTAATGCACGGTCATACATGTGTCAAAACACATAAAACCATCTGGCACACAGCTTTAAGATTTTAACATAAGTTCACATTTAAAAGCTATATGAAATCATGCTACAAAACAAATTTTGAAAAAATTGTGTACATGGAGTTATTGCACCCAAATGACACTAAATACTTAAGGATAAGTTTCGATATTTTCTGAGGTAGGTTATATATATGACTTGCAGAGTGTTAACCTTTTTTTTTAAACTGTGACTTTCATGAATTTTCAAACATTGCAGATGGATGATTCCTATCCACTTCAAAGGATATACTGGGCAAGAATAATGCTAACTAATGTTAATTATAAAACTGTCATAATATACCAATAACTTGATATTGTCAAAAAGTGACTTATGCCTTATTAGACTACAAATATGACAATTCTCTTTTAACTTAGGAATCTACTGTTCTTTCAGTCATTACTCTGTGTCTCTCTTGTTCTTCCCCACTCACCTTTCCAACCTTAGCGCTCACCAAACTGTTCTGCATCTTCATGGCCTCTAAGACACAAACCTCCTGGTGCTCCGCAACCTGAAAAAGATTTCATATTTGAGATTCAAAATCTTTATAAGGCTCCAGGCCAATAACATAAATTCAAAATATAAACTACAGGAAATCAAAATAAATTGAGGACAGGTGGAAGGAAATGAGGAAAGGAGGGGACAGAAGGAAAGAAAGAAAGAAAGAAAGAAAGAAAGAAAGAAAGAAAGAAAGAAAGAAAGAAAGAAAGAAAGAAAGAAAGAAAGAAAGAAAGACCACAATCTTTATGTCATACAGATGCACAGTCGTTGAAGCATCGTAAGCCACAATTTCAAAACCCATTACTTCTGCTTGCTACCACTCCATTGTCAGAGGAAAATGACTGATTGATATAATCTGCTACGTTGGTTTTCATTGGCCGATGCATCTTTAACTGGCGGAAGCGAGATTTTGATAAAGTAATCACACTACTGTTTACATTTATATTTTGCTTAAATCAGAAGCGAG
>JAWQUT010000142.1:151158-176942 GCA_033807755.1 Ellobium chinense
TGGTTTAATATGAAATTAACTGAGCTGGGTATTGAAGTTAACATTGGTTTAATATGAAATTAACTGAGATGAGTGTTGAAGTTAACAGAGATTTAATATGAAACTGTCTCAGCTCCTGTCATCAAGGACCTTTACTGAGTACTGGAGTCCACAAATATTAATTATGAAATCCATACCAAAATCCTGCCTTATTGATCTTTGATTTCTATTTCCACTGATTTCTAGCTGATTGCCGATTTATTAAGTGTTTACCATTACACTTTAGAAAAGAAGTCTATGGCTTCTGTAAATGCTTACCACTGTCCCATGATATCGCAGATCATAGTTCCCACCTCCAAGTTTCTGGTGCATCTGCAATAAACAAATACATATGGGTCATCATCTCAGTTTTCAAGTGCCAAATGTCCAAATCACTGTGGAGACTTCCCTCTATGTGAGCTATGTATTAGGAATGTTTTGACAGACATGCTCAAGTGGTAGCCCTAAATAACTTTGATTTTGACTTTACAATACATATTTGCACTGACCTCATTTCCCTTCCATTTACTTTCATTGCATAAATGATAATCTTGCAGTGCAACCAGTCGAACACTCAGTAAAGATTCAGGAATCTTAAGTTTTCCTGCTCAGATGGCATTTCATATCATAGTGCCAGAAAACTCTATTTACATAGCAACATGGGGCTGGTTGTAGTTTCAGAATTTCTTGAAATCAGAAAATTTCCTGGAAAGAGGCATCTCTCAGAAATATAATAATAATAAAAATATTGTGGTTCGTAAGTCTTGTATCCAGGCTAATGTCCACTCATGCAACCTTAAATTATTATTACGCCAGCAGGCCAGATCACGCTAGGACCCTCTCATCTTCCTCAGGAGTACACAGTGCCGCTGCCACTTGAAGACAGTGATCACTAGCATATATCGTCGCCTTCCACACGAAAGGGCATATCCCTGTTTTTCACATTTTTAAGGAGAGCGATTTACATCTGATTCGATCATATTGATAGTTAGCTAAAGCCCTTCGGAATTTTATGCTATATCTTCGTTTCTATTTGAGCTAGGGATACGCCGTTTCGTGTGAACATAGTTCTGAGATAGCACTACGTGCTGGTGGTGATAACTCAAAACCGTCAAAAATCGGGATACGCCCTTTCGTGTGGAAGGTGACGATATGCTGCAAACTGCTCATCTCTGATGTTATTTCAAGTACAAACCTGAAGAAGCCTCTCATGACCATTGACTGCCAGCTCCATCAGGGGAGAAGTGAATGACAAGTTGCCTTTGACTTCAAACATGTCACCACCTGTCTCAACCTATCAGGAGGGGAGAAATAATCATACCATAATTAAAATCAAGGGTTGCATTTCATTCAAAAGCCACCTACACCCATGAAATTTGACATGCCACCATTTTCATAAATACTGAAGTGGGCAGCAACCCTAATTTGTCTTTTAGGGAGGCCTCATTTATGTAAAACTTAATTCTAACACCTATAGGTCTATGTCCCATATCACTATTCAGGCACCAGAACTTATTTCCTTCTCACTTATAACAGTAATAACTATGAGGTTAATAAAGACTGGTATTCAGGTTGAGTTTGCTCATGTGAATCCACATTACTATTTCCCTGGCAGGTCAGTCACTCAAGAACATCCTCAACTCCTTGAGAAAACATACGATGTCACTGCTGTTTACGAAACCTGATCACTAGCATTCAACCCTCATCTTTCAATTCCTTCCTGCCAAACATCATTTTACAGATGGGTAAATAAGAGGAAAGCTTTTCCAAGGCACTTATCACATGACTTTGGCAGGAATCAAACCCATGACTTTCAGGTCCTGAGTGCAATGCCATGACCCTTTGGACATGATGCTCCACTGAAACTCCAGCAAAAATCCAATGGAAGATTTATAACAAGATTAAGATGGCCACTGTGAAGGAGCAATGCAGGCATGACACCCACACAGATATAGTGCATGTCTTGCAGGCAGCTCAAATGAGGTTTATGTCACTACACACGTCACTGAGAGATCAGGCTCTGAACCTAGCAGGGTCACCAATATCAAGTTCTTTTTCTTCTTTTTTGTTACGAAAATCCAAAGTAAAACAATGAAGATGACTTCGTGTAAAATTTGTTATTGTTATTGAAGTATGATTTTCTCTCAATGTTTGAGGTGTAATGATGTGTTGTTTTCACAGGTATCCCTCGTGTTTTTCATAGGCTGAGTGTGATCTCCTGCCACTTCAGATGTCTATATCTCGGGCCAAAATGAAGCCAGGTCAACAATTTTTTCACCTGATGATTTAAGCTCACAGGTGGTATAATTTCTAACACTGCTCACCTTGTAGCCATCTGGTATTCTGGAGACCTTTGCTTGGAATCTCACTTTATTTATCAGCACATTCAGGGTCCAGGCTGTGCGAGTGTCAGCTACATGGGGAATCCTGCACAAATGACAAAATGATATCATGAGTAAATGCTATGGAAGTTACACTCATTTGACAAAAGGTGAAGGGGTAAAAAGTCAAATTAGTAATATAGTAAATCATAGCTTAAAAATACTCCAGTATGAAATTTTTAACCTGTTGAGAACCCTTATAAACATTTACCAATGGCACACATACTACAATGAAATTAACCAACTTGAAATCCACAGGGCTTTTCCATAATTCCGAGTCTGTGAGATGATCAAATTCATATTGCTAAAATCTGATTTAAAATATGAACTTATGATCACAGCATAACAATGAGTGTGCAGATTTTTCAAGTTTCTGATATCGAGGGGTGCCAGCACAAAGGCCTTATCTCTTCCATATAATTTATATGATACAGTTTTTACACAGGCACTTCTCAATATAAGGAAATGTGATCCTATTGTATTTCTGCTGATGAAGGCCAGATGAGAGACCTGTGTTAAATGTATAGTCATTTCCATCAAAATCGGTCTTCTTTATTTGCAGTACAACTTATGCAATAGATTAAGAGCAAAAGCAGATATCACAAAACACTGCATTAGTTTTCTTTCAGAAAAAAAATTGCATATAATGACATTTGGAGATAAAAACTGAATGTTTCCTAAGCAGTGACATTTCAAAACGTTAATTTCACTGTACAATGCACCACCACTTTTATATTTAGTGACAAAGTGAGCTTTCAGAGGAATTGTTGCACTGACACTGTCACGCTAAATTTTGTGAAGAAAATTAGGCTGAGGATTTACATCATGATAAATTTTGTGAAGAAAATTAGGCTGAGGATTTACATCATGAAGAATATTTTCAGAGGTAAAAACTATCCTCGTTTTTCCATAATAAATACTCATTAGTATAGCAGCAGCCTTTTCACTGCCAAATTTGAAGTTGATTGGACAATAATGAGGTTCGTGACATTGGTATCAAAAATGAGTCATAGTAATGAGACGCCCAGACGGTCATAATTTGGGGCTTTCACCTTCTCTATGTGTCCACTAAATAAATGTGATAAATAATAATAAAATTTCTGCTGACCTGCTTTGATTGAGAAATGTCCTTGATCTCTGCTGGTCCTTCAGGTAGACAGCACATGCCAGAGACGCTAATTCTTGGTTTTCACGTATAGAGAGTTGTTTGCCTGGAGGTGGGACAGTTATTCAGTACAAATTTAGGCAAAAGAAGAAACATTTTGAGGAAATAGATTTTTCTCACAGACATAATTTGTAAGTTAGTGTGATACCACAGGTTCTTGAACAAATATTTCAGAATGAACCACACATCCCATACACAGTAATCAACTTTTTGCACACATGCAGACTTCTGACTAAAACTTTTGCAGTTAAATCTATCTGAAAGACACACAACATTATCCTGTGTTCATTTCTCAACAGACTTTGACTTCATTTACTGAAAATGTCCAGAAATTATACCAACACAAAGTAAACTGATGTTAGGTTTATATTCCATATTAAAAATAGAAATATCCTGCTATTATGGAAAACTTTTAACCACCAACTGCAGCCTGAGAAAAAGACAGTGTGTGCAAGTCCAGGTATACATGGGAGTATCTTCACGCATGAACATTTTGCTTTATGTATTTCTGCAAAACATATCCATTGTGATCACTGTAACAAAGACATATATTTCCCTTGTGGATGAGTAAACGTATCTTATCTATCTTATCTTATCTCATCACCAACAGAAGTTTATCATATACACAGAGGATTAAAACATGCTAAAAATCTCAACATCAAAAGTTGCAGTCAATTAGTATACCTTGACATTCTCATTAAGAAGGTTTATCTCAGAGAATAATGTAAACACAACTGAGCTGACCTTTGAACCCATCAGGGAAGACTTCAGGTAGATAATTTGTGCTGACATCACCTTTGACAAACCTCTCCTCTGTCAATATGTCCCTGAGAAGTGGGATGTTGTGCGTTACACCTGGAAGACAAGGAATGATAACAAATTACTCTCAGACATAGCAGCTATCCATGGCAAAATTTTTAGACACCATGATTAACATACAGCTCACTGTTAAAAAAAAGAAAGCTCTTTCTATTTGCTCCTTCATTAACTCTTCTTGAGCTCTAAGTACCAGCTCCATGTGAAGAAAAGATTAACTTCAATGGACACGTTCTGCATATAGGAAGTGAATGGCACACCAGACCATCTGGTGTCAAAGCACTCAGAGACTCAGAGGGCTGAGTGGCAAGTGACTCTGCATTGCAGTAAACATGGTGTACTGCTCGGTATTCTTGATGTGCTGGAAGTTTAGCTCACTGAAAGTGTACATATATGGTATTTTCCAGATTTAATATTTAATATTTGGATTTTCTAAATATATTTTTTGTTGCAAGACTTAGAGAACGCAATGTATTCATTTGGGCATTTTAATTGCGAAGCGTAACTGACACAAAGGCAATGCCTTAGTCGAGTTGCAAGGTGCAAGACAGTTTTTGGCCATTCTTCCTCAGCATTACTCAACTCATTGGATTATGTCCATTTTCAGTGATATAGAATGACAATTTAAATCTTATGCACTCGTAACTGCCTTTGAGAAAAATCATGAGGAATTTCCTTAACAAGATATATTCTAAAACATTCACAGCATTCATGAGATTTGTCTTGCAAGAGAGGTAACATATTTTAATCACAGATTTCTGGTGAGTATCAATCATTGGTAACAAAGACAAGCACTAGTCACAATAAAAGATGGTGTACATGGTAAATATGTAACAGGAGAACCTTTGGCAACACTCAGTTGACTCACTATTTGCAGCTTCTGACACAACAAAATTTGACATGCAAGCAAAAGTTCTTTACAAATATACTTCTCTTTACAAAACCACATTCTCCTCTAAAGGAGTCTGAATTTCAAACTCAGTTTGAATGGTGAGAAACTAAACTGTATTTCTGAATACATTTCTAAATTTCTTTGAAACCAATACATAAATTTGTTGAGTTTCCAAATAGTGCCCAGCGTATCAGATCTGATACATTTCATGGAACAAAGAAACAGCAAACCAAGATCATCACCCCACCATATTAGTGTGAAGTCGCATGAGCGGGCATTAGCCTGGATATGAGACTTATAAATCACGTTATTATTATTATTATCATCATCATTTTGATGCTTGTTCCAGCATAGTGGATCCAGAAGTGATCTAAAAACTGGAGCTCGGACTTTTAGTGCCATTGTAAATAGGGCTGGGCACTAGAGGGTTAACAATAAATACCTTTAATAACATATGAATCTAAAGCTTTAATCATGGTGTCCATCGCTGCTGTACGATCCCTGCCGTAAGTGACCAGCTTACAGATCATAGGGTCATAGAAGATGCTTATTTCACTTCCTTCCATGATGCCGCTGTCGCAGCGGGTCTGAAATACAAATATACAAGAATAAAAGGTATGACTTGCATGTGAAATATATCACTACAAGCTGTCTTTCTCCACTCTAAGTTTACCTCTCTCATTACTTCCAGTCTATCAGTTTCAGTATTATCAGAACTTAAAATTGTTAAATTGTTTTCCTGTTATTGGCAGAAAATTGAGTTTGACGAACCCCCAATCCTTAAGACACAAAGACAACAAACACAAGGTGAAATAAATCATAAATGGAGAAACTATCATTAAGATGTTAAGAATAAATGAAATATAGTTGACTCTTATTATATCACAATCTAGTTAGCAGCAGTTGCCATCTAACCATATCATATGAAACCTAACAAAGTTCTGTCTGAATAATTGCCTACTCTTTTATCAGCTACTTTCTTCATCTTGCTAAGGATCTACTTCACTCTCAAACTAAATTCTGTTTCGAATCTTCTCAGTGATAGCAAACTTCTTATCATCATCAGCACTATGGAGATTTCTCTGCCTTCATACAATCCACTTACATTTTCTAGATGAATGGGCTCCACATAGCGAGACAATCGGCCAATGGACGGCATTCCGAAGTTCTTGAAAGGATCCTGTTTGATGAGGATAGAACATAAACGTGATGTATCTATTTGTTTACTTATGTAAAATTATTGACTGAAAAATTCAACTGATGAGGATAGAAATTAGAAAGTAAACCTGATGTACCTATTTGCTCACTTTATGTAAAATTATTAACTGAAAAATTCAACTGATGCGGATGTAATGAGGTTTTGATTGTTACCGTAGCCAAAATATAAGGAAATATTTAATTCAGGAATGAGTCCAGAATGCAGTGCAAAAAGTCCAGCAAGGAAAATGGACGAAGTGGGAAAACGCACTACAAAGATCTCTGACTTGGAATGACAACAGCGCATGGATGCACTGCAGTTAAGCTTCATTATTCAGATCAGTTTATTTATTAAAAATGACACTGAAAAAAAAAAAAAAAAATATAAAGTAACCTCTTATTCACCACAGGTATAACATCCACATCCAAACTATACATCATACATAATTGTCACAGTCACAGGGCGTTCACCTATCTTATTTCTGTCAGTTTTTCAGGAGAAGGAAAAACTGTAATTGACAACACCAGAAAATAATGGCAATCTCAAGCTTCACTGTTACTTTTTTAACCAGTGACTTTGTGACTTACAGTGGCTACGACATTTAGTGGAAGCACTGGGTTGTAACAAACTATTAAAAACGGCCGGTTTGCTGACTGCCTATCTTTAAGACATGCAATCCACCTCTGACTGTGATGAATTGAAATATATAACAAAGCCATTCCTAGTCCCTAGGGTGTGAGCACTAACCTCTGCATAGACCCGACACTCCATTGCCCAGCCATCTACAGGGATATCTTTCTGCTGGTGGAGAAGCTTATGACCTTTGGCGACCCGGAGCATCTGATGGACAATGTCCACCCCTGTGATCATCTCTGTGATGGGATGTTCCACCTGCAGCCTAGTGTTCATCTCCAGAAAGTAAAAGTTTTTGTTTTTGTCCACCAGGAATTCAACTGTTCCTGTAGTGAGAGATTGTGGACAGAATATGCATGTGAGATTTACATGATTAATATAATATCATGCCTTACAGATGAAAAATACTACTGACTGCGGCGACTGATGATGAATTTGGTAAACATCTGGTTTGTAAAACTGCAGTGGTGTTGTTTGCATTATGTGAACTGTGTAATTATTATCATTTATGAAAAGTGTGACATTGTATGGCCTTGTAAAAGATATTCCCTTCAGGGCAAATGAAGGCAGAGTTTTATCTCTTTTCTCAGATCTCTTTTACTTACCTGCAGAATCATAGCCCACAGCCTCAGCTAATCTACAGGCTTGTTCTCCCATAGCTCGCCGCGTCTCAGGATCAAGAAACACACTGCCAGTTGATAAATGAAAAAACAACAGGTTGTGACATTAATCCTATTCAGTGGTAGGCAGTATCTCTTCTGGATATCAGTACTTGCTAGACAATTCTGATTTTATATTAACAGTTTTGTTTATATCAAAAGTATAGGAACTGTTTATATCAAAAAATCCACCAAAACTGTAAGACATTCAGTAAACATTTCACTATACAATTACTGGACACATAAATGCAGCATACTTATACCATTATCAATCCGCTCAAAAAAAACAAAAAACAACTCAAAACAAAACTCACCTAGGTGCTTCTTCAATAACTTTCTGCATCCTGCGCTGAATTGAGCATTCTCTCTCATTTAACCACAGATTGTTTCCATGTTTATCACACAACACCTGAAGATTTAAAATATTACATAATATAGGTAAAACAGAACTTTCTAATGTTTCACATCCAAGGTTTATGCCCAAGTTGGGAAATAATTTTCAAGAGAATATTGACAGATATTCCAGGAGATTTTTTTTCTCAGGAACCCAAGCATGCATAGAAAGGTCAATTCTCATTATAATATCAGCCATCTCAACCACAAAAGTTTTGCATTTTTTTTTTAAAGCACCAATATTTTAAGAGATTCCAGGATGAAATTACAAATTTCAGACAATTTCTGTCTTGAAAATAAAATCCAGGAGCTCCTGAAATTCTAGGCCGACACCTGAACCCTGGACATTTATAATGTAACACTGCAAGTTCTATCAGCATAAACGTGCAACCTTGAAGTTCAAGAACTGCCAGATCAGTGTGATCCCTACTTGCCCAGGCTCCCTGCAAAGCTTTGATCTACAACCTGTTTTTGCAGTCTCTCTGGGTGTGTACTTATTAAGGCAAGGCATAAATATCAGTCATTCAGATTCCAAGGGTTAATTATCAATACTTATTCTTAAAACACACATTCGTGCCTGCAGCCACATAGCTGTATATCTCGCTCACTAATTTCAAATTAATTTCAAGAATGTCCAAATTAAAACATACCTGAATTTCTATATGCCTTGGGTTCTCTATGTACTTTTCAATGAGCATTCGATCATCACCAAAACTAGATTTGGCCTCCTCCTGGGACAAACGGAAAGCTTGCCTGAAATAAGGAGTAAAATGATTGAATTTGGACAGGCAAAAAGGCTGTGCTGGATAAACCTGCACAGTTTGACACACTTTAAGGTTTCATACTGTACAGTATATGACTAAATAACTAAGCCATCCTAACCTCCTGACCTCATTTAGCCCACTAAAGTAACAACATTTACTCTGCATACTAATTCTCATAATGTTATATGTCTATAGAATAAGAGCACCTGACCGCATCAACTGAGTACACCATGTTATTGCCTTACTGGTGCCACCCGACCACTTTCATACCAGGGCAACTAGAGTGGCCTGCACTAATCTAAGCTGGGCAAGAGTGATGACTGAAACCATCATCTGCTTTATCTGTAGGCGAGTTGTAAGGGCGACTAAATCCACCTCTAGTGCGACTAAATCCACCTCTAGTGCTACTAAATCCACCTCTAGTGCTACTAAATCCACCTCTAGTGCTACAATGGGAAAACAGCAGAAGCATTCTACCAAATAAATCAGGTCGTCTTAAAGACATTGACGGCTGGACCACAACTGCATACAAAAGCTTTCTAGTATTTACCCATCCACAGGCGAACAAAAATTCGAGCCGTATGAACTCCCCACCTTCCCACCTCTCCCCAAATAAGGCTGTTTCTCCTACCTGGCCTCCTCATCACTGCGTGCTATCCTCATTCCCTTCCCTCCTCCACCTGCTGATGCCTTGATCATCACAGGATAACCTGTCACAGAGGATTACAGTATGTGAGTTGGACTCAAGAAAACGATTGGTTCATATAACATTTCCCTACATCATCCTCACATCTTCCTCAAATGTGATTATTGAATTTCATTCACTAAACATATAAAAATTTTGAGATGACTAGAGAATATCGGCAATGAGATCATACTGTACATATATCTTTCCTTTATTGGAAATATTTATTATTGTAGTTGGGATTGTCTTCATGTGGTCCTCTTAAACGTTGTGCTTATTTTCACTTGGTGACATTGTGTTTTATAAATGGAATGTCAAAACATCTGGGATAATGTTTTTTCTTCAATGCTCTGAGTGTTACATATGAGTGCATGACAGTTCGCAAACTCTTTTCTGAAAGTAGCAAATATGGCAAATGGACTGCACTGAATCAAATCGCTGGATATAAATCATAACACATTGTCCTGACTTGGAGGAGAATCTGATGCATGATTCCACTGAACAATGATGGTATAGCGAGGCTGGCCTGTTTGGTGATGGAATAAAAGGATTACACAGAGAAATGGTTTCAGTAAGCATCATGTCACCTTAGTTTCCAAGTGTCATATGCAGTGCTTTCTCCAGGTCATATGAGTTAGGGGAGAGATTTACCTGCTGAACTTTGGGCCAGGATTTGTAAAGTTTTAAGGGGATATAAGGCATTTCTCAAGCAATATAAACTTTGAAGTACAGTAAAGAAGAGGAAATCAGCACAACGTATTTTTATGGAGGATTCTGAAATTCAAGGGGTGAATTGTGCTGTCTAGAGCAAACACTTCGTATGTAAATATGGTTAATACTGAGACCTTCCCCAAGCATTTTCATGTTTGCTCTCTGGGCAAGATTAGGGTAAGCAGCTTGGCTAGGGAAGAAAGTGTCCTAAAATACTGTCAAAGGACTTTCCCACAGAAGCCTTCTCTTCTCTTACTCTGTCCCTAACACTAACCCAAGTAAAACTTGGCAGGAACAATCCAAGGACTATATCAAAAGACCTGTAATACCTGCAAAATGGAGTGATATTGTGCAAACTGAACATGCATCTTACCGATTTGATTGGCAAGTTCAACACAATGGTTCACATCTTTGATAGCTCCATCAAAGCCAGGAATCATGTTGACTCCAGCTTTTTCTGCGATGCGTTTACTCTCTATTTTATCCCCCATGGCATGTATGGATTCACTGTTTGGTCCAACAAAGGCTACACCTATCTCTTTCTGTAATTTTGAAAGACAAGAAAAGAAGTCATGACTTCTCAAACCCCTCTCTCAATCTGGAATGAATGTCACTCTTTTAATGACCACGTTCAATATATGGGAAAAGGTCAGAAGAATAAAGAACTGCCAAGTCAAACTGTGATTCAAGACAATGGCAGCTTCGTAACTTTTTTCTCTTGTTCTTTGCTACAAGAAGTAAAGAGATGCCAAACACTCTGAAAATACTTGCAAAAATTTGGTGGAAGATATGGGCACTTTCAGAAATTTGAAAAAAAAAAGGGGGAAAAAAAAAACATCTGTGCTTGCAGTTGTAGTAAAGCACAAACACTTCTACACCATTTCAGTTACTCAGCAAAGCAGGAAAGTGAAGCTTGAAGGAATGAGTTATTTTTACTGAATTTGTCTCATGCCTACTGGAACATTAGCAGAGGATGGGGAAACAGAACCTGGGGCTGTATGCATAATCTATACGTTAGTTAACACACTGCAGTAACCAAGGGAAAATCTCAAAATATTAGTAGTGTTCACTGTGGTTAACGCAATATGTTAATTAACATATGGATCATGTTTACGGCCACTGGTAATGAAATAGGTAATGGATTTGTATAAAAAGAATCCATGACTTGCCTACTCATGATAGTAGGGCTATTTTTGGTACTGGTAATAGAAATGTGCATAAAGTGTGCACTTTGTTAACCAGTTTAACATTACAGTCTCCATGAAGCAGGTACAATGTTGGTCCATAGTTACTCCTTTCATTTACAAAGCTTATATAAGAGGATGCCTCTGAAAACCATTATTAGTAACTTTCCATTGTATAATCAGTGTTGAACAATGGCAATATGACTGGCCACAACTCTGCCTAGCTAACTATCCAAAGTAAAGATCTTAGTACAAGTGTATATTATTCTAGAGACATGTGAGGCGAGAAATAAGATCTTACTAATTTAGCTGCAAACTGTGTGTTCTCCGATAAAAAGCCATATCCTGGATGAACCTGAAATGAAAAGGACAAATCATTATAAAATAGATGCAAAACAACATTCTCTCCACTTCTCAATCATCAAGACTGTGAAACTATTATATATCTCAATGTGAACCCCTTTTTCTAATAATTTTCTGCAATTATTCTCTCAACATTTTCCCAGCTCCTCTTTTGATTCTGCATCTTCTCCCCTTACTCTGCTAATAATTCTGTTTAACATCAGTGTTTTCTACGGGTCATATGAGCTGAGGTGACATTCACCCTTTTGTCATAAATTTGGGTCAGGTATTTCTGAATGTTAGGGGTGTTAGAAATTTTTCTGAAATACTTTCCAGTTTCTGCACAAGATATAAATGGGATAGGGGTGAAAACAGTCTTTGATAAATATCTTTTTAAAAAAAAGGGGGGGGNGGGGGGGGGGGGAAGATTTATATATCATAAAGTGTCAAATTTAAGAGGTAAATCGTGTGATTATGTGGTCTAGAAAAAAACACTGCAACATTCACCTTTCACTATTCTAGAGGAAACCTTGTCCTCATTTTTCCCAACACTTCTCATGTTCTTCTCTTCTTCCTTATCTGCATCCTCTCTTTTATTCATCTTCCAGTGTCTTCTTCCCTGTTTCTTCCTCTACTCCTTTAGCCATGTCAACAAGTACATAAAACAAAATGGCTTTATCTGGCAAAATGCTAGAAAGTGCCAAATCAAATTTTTGATAGAGTAACATCTAGATCCAAATATGTCCTCATGTCATATTTTTTAGCCCAGACAAACTCTAATTCAGTCTGGCAGAATACAGACGGCAATATCTTGACCACTGTTGACATCTCTCCTCCTATTCTGGTTCTATATTTTCTCCTTCTTCTTCCTCCTCTATCTTGTCAGTGCTGTTAATGCCTTCACTTATTCTTGACATCCCTCTAAGACAGTTGTGGGAAACAGTAAAGATCTTCAACTAACCGCCTGGGCCCCTGTATCTTGCACAGCCTTGAGAATCTTATCCATTCTCAGGTAGCTCTGACTAGTTGGAGCAGGCCCTATGCAGACAGCTTCATCAGCCATACGGGTATGAACCTAAAAAAGAAATAAACTTTAATGATGTACTTGTCCTACAAATAGATAATTTTGTTTAATATGGCATGTTTTTATTGTTACAATTAAACTTGCAAGTGGATGAAATAAAATGCTAAACATCTGATACATCATCCCCTCCGCAAAAAATTTTGAGCAGTTTTCACTCAGGACTAAGATACAGTATTAAACTCTCGGGCTTCAAAAACAGAACTTAATGTAATTCAGTAAAACTAAACTTTTTGTGAGGTGAATGAAAAATGACATGTACTTGTTTCCTTTCACATGGAATATTCCAGTATTTAAAAGCTCAACCTCTTATTAGTTAATCTGACTCATACTGACTTATCATCATTCCTCATAGCTAGAAAATTTCAAGGACAGCATTATGTATCAAATCTGGCATCAACTTTTTCATGAACTTCTCTAATGACTGGTTTAGAAAATCTAATATCAAAACAAAGAAATTCAAAACCTTTACTAAATACTAGATGCAACATATCTACAAAATGAAGAATACCTGTTCCTGGATCTCTGTTGTATCACAGCACAAAAAAATAAATCTGAAAGTGTTATCTCCTAGTTTCACAGCAAGCTCGACTTCTGTACTATGAACCATTCTAAATTGTTGGAATTAGGGGGAAGCCCAGATTTTGTTTTTCAAATGAAACAAAGAAAACACGTCCTCTTCAATGAACACATCTGTCGAAGCTTCTGCTTTTAAATCACGTATTTCAGAAACACCATGGTGTATTTTCAATAAATCCTGAAAATAAATATTGCAATAAATCTTGTATAATTAATATTATTACAAGCTCTTCTGCTCGCAACATTTGCAACATTTTGTACACACCACAGGATTGGGATAACACAAGGTCAACAGTTAAAATGTCTTGGAAGATGGACTTACTGCAAGAGAGTCAGCCTCACTATGAACAGCCACAGTTTTGATACCAAGACGTCGACAAGTGTTGATGACTCGACATGCTATCTCTCCACGATTAGCTATCAAGATCTTGTCAAATTTCTGCATGAGAAAGTGGCACACATTAATTTCCTACATATCAGGTTTAAATATTCTCTTTGTTTGAATTATTTCTTTCTTTAAAGCCATCAATCTGTTGTCCCTTTTATCAGTAAACACAATCAAGCATTTATCATCATGCATGTTCTAATGAGAAATATGTAGCAATGGTTATTCAAAACAGCATCTGATATCATTTTGATATTTTAATTAAGAAATATGTGATTCTATTATAACAATAAGTCTTGATCAAACAACAGTACACAAGAGCCAACTCAAGCCTAGCCTCATGATTTTTATGACAGTTTTAAATACATATTTCACTCAGTCTTACCGTCTCATTTGGCTGATTTTTATCATTCCAGTACATTTCTCTGTCATACAGCTTCATGGTGGTGTAAATTAATCGTCTGTCCCCACAGTTCCTCAGATTTGAACTCAAAACCTGCAAAAAGTACCAGAGAGAGATATTACTACACTCTCAAATATGACTGTTTTAAAAAACACAGAACACTCAAAATTGATTTGTTTGAGTTTTTTACAAGCATATTTTGCAGTCTAGCTACTCTAACAGCCCTTGGGACATGCAGTATGCTTTTCAAACTCTTAACAATATAACTAAGCCTCCAGCGTAGCAAGAGCAAATGATGACAACACTGATTACACCGTGTTACTGTCTTCCTATGTTCCACTGCCAACTGACCGTTTTGATTCCAGTTGAGCTAATAAGGTCTGCATTTCTCTAAGTAGAGCATGGAGTGCTAGTGATAAGATATATAACGAAAACAGCGTCACCCAAAGGTGGTAAATAGAGCAATCAGATCCTGCTCCTGGACCACACAAGGACCACATCTATTGAGTAAAGAATGTGCTTAACTAAGCCTCTTTGACTATTTTTATAAATCATTCCTAATGACCCTACTAATGTTGAGGTTTCAATAATCTTTGATGTGTAGAAGAAGTGTTTTCAATTCACTTCAACACATTTCTTGAACAACTATGCATGGCTGTTTACAAGACAAGGCACACATGTTGAAAAAGCAATCACACAAAATTTGATATGGGAATTGCCCTAAATTGCACAAATAAGAAGTGTCAGCAATTCTGCATAATGGCCCCACACCTGGGAAATGAGGTTTGGGGGNGGGTGAAAATAAAACTTCAGATATCTGTCCTCCACCAACTGTTTTAAAAAAAATCTGTATTTTGGCTATTGGTCTTAAAATGCCCTCAAGCAAAACTGATACTGATGTCACTGATGATGCATTTTAAACTAATTAAAGAGATCATTGTGTACACTCAGATCAATGCAGAATGAGCACTCTTAGTGCATAAGCTGTAGCAATGTCTCAAGACAGTATTGGCATTACTCTTGCACCAATGCACCTGTCCAGTGTTGATCAGGGAGTAGACTAGACTAGATCTTCTGTCTACTGTCTGATGTCTAGATTAAGACATAGCCCATAATAAGTAGGCCCTAGAGCTAGACGTCTAGGTAATCAGTTACTGATTTGTTAATATGCAAAAGGTCATGAAAACGTCGGACTAATCACACAGAGAAAAGGTCAGGATCTAGAATTGCTAGAGTAGACTAAGATTTTTGTGACTTGTGTGTCAACTGTGTGTGTGACTTTCGCATGACTTTGCTGACGTTGTCAAGTCGGATATTTCCTCGATGGCGCTGGTTTGCAAGAGAAAGGCCGAGCAAATTGACAAGACTAGCACACTCTTGCATCCCAGCGAGAATAATTTAGAGCAACAGAGCGACAATAACCTGTGTGCATTGATACAACACAGATAAAATTCCTCTGCTGTTGTATCCGTGGAGTCTGATGGGGGCCGCCATATTTTCAACAACAAATACAAAATTTGGACGTGACGAAATTCGTTCCTATACAAAACAATATTTACACATGCCCTCACTTTGTACTGTAATATAATCCCAATTAGAGAAATTCTGACCGGCTTCTGGTAGACTAAGCGTTGACCTCATATGTTAAGTGTCCACCTCTTGTCCATTGTCACAGAAGCATTCACAGACCCCCTGCGTAACGCTTCACTGCTACTGTTCGGAAATTATAGATGTAGNGGCCTTGTTCTGTTCACGCGGCTGTGGGATGAGTGAACGAGGCGAAGGCCGCGGGTTCGGGTCTTGCACCGCTAAACGGAGGAATGCGTTTCAAGTGAGGAAGAAGGGGGCGGGGCTCATGGGAGAAGCAAGGCCAGTTTTGTGGGGTTTTTTTTTAGTATATAAAGCTGCATTAAAGAAACATCGACTTAGCCAGTAACAACATTGTCTTACTCAAGATGAACAGGCCTGTAATAAGTTATGATCAAAGATATTTTTCGTCTACATTTATTGAAAGAATTTCTGTAACTTTTCTGCAGGCTGATGTTGAATTTCACAATGGTGAGATCTTAAAAACATATATATGAAGATGGCAGTGAATGCTTCATTGTTGATTATATTAGCATTTTCACTCACCCCATCATTACTAGTGTGTTTTAAGTCATTTTGCTTTTCACATGCATCTTTTCATTCAGTTTCAATATTCAGGCACACAGAAACATACCTGAAGACCAAGTAGATTTTATCTTACTGAGCAGGAATAAGATTAGGCCTACCCTAAATTATATGCCCTTTCACTTAATAAAATATTATATGAGTCACCTTACACCTTACCGGCGAATGCCAACAATGAGCAAAATTGAAACTGAAACCAGTCTGTCTGAATTTCAGGGGAATATTCTAGATCTTGGGGTAATTAATTGTTAGAGCTCGGGATCGGAGCTGTTTCATTTCTCGTTAGCCACCCTGACCCTGGGCTGCGTTTATTAGATCCCTGCGATATCGCAAAAAGGGCCGGCCTTTATACGATGTGGGTGGCCCTTAGCAAAGGAAGTATCTGGGATATGTTTTTGGTGATGCCCACCAGTGACAGTGAGATATAAGGGACATAGGGTGCACACCTACTAAAAGTTTGTTAGAAATGTCACGTCTTTTGCAATCACCAGAAGAGAAAGTTCCGCAACATAACGGCAACCATCTACGGTTTTAGGTTTATTAGTGGAAGGTCTCATCAGTGTCTTCGCATAAGAGGAGGATGTAACAAATATCAACGATGGATGTACGCTAATAAACGAGGGAAAGATAAAAGTATAACAAACGCCATCCGCAAGTCAGTGCATTATTTTATTATTCTTCCGCATTATTTCCAGCCACCTTGGCTTGCCTAGAGACTGATACTTCGTTTGCTAAGGACGACACCGTTCGCGACGTCGTAGGGACAAAACAAATGCAGCCCAGTTCAATTTATTTTCATTTCTATCACGAACATTTTGCCTTTCCCTGCTGTGTGTTCTTGACTTGTTCCTATTTGTTTTGCTAATAAACTCCCCTTGACTGGTGTTTCGTTCTACAAAAGATTTGTCAAAGAGAATGGATCGTTTATGTCACAAGAGAACCAAATAATTTTAGCCTTGGCGTACAAATATATATTAAACAACGTCACAAAAACAAAAACAAAAATCCACAAGTTATCTCCAAAATAAACTGCTAGCGGTGCACAACATTGTACTGAGGATTGTAAAGACAGACGTAAACTATGAAGCTAGCTACGTTAATGTTGCTGTTCAATAATTGGTTGGTTGGTTGGTTGGTTGATGGCAGATAGGTAGACAGGTATGTAGGTAGGAAGCTAGGTAGGTAGGTAGGTGGATATTTACAGTATCCTAGAGTGGTTACCGTNTTCTGTCTTTCTTTTTTCGGGGTAAGGGGTGGAGGTGGGGGGTCAGATATTCTCATTTATTGTTTCATTTGTACATTCTTCATTTGTTGATCATCACCACAACCTTTTAAAGAGTTCATTAAAAAGGTAAGAACAAAAGAAAACAGACCATACACGAACAGGAGCACATCAAAGAATAGTAGCCCAACCCGTCATTAAGAAGTGACATGACAAAAAGAAAAGGGTGTAAAAAGAAACATGAATGAAGACAAGAAAAGTAAAAAAAAAAAAAAAAAGGTAACCCTAACGCGAAACAAGTTGCCACACATGTAAAACTTTGCTGAAGACGATAAAACTAACAGCGTGAAAGGAAGCAATAACAATAAAAGTGATATTTTGAAGCAAACGATTTTTTCTTCGTGTAATCGTTTGAATGCATAACAAGTCCGGCAGTGATAACTCTATAAAAATATCTTTTCACCTATACCATGTTGAATAGCAAACACATTACAATATCGTTTTATTCCTTGCATGTTTTAAAGAAAAAATTATTTAAAATGTGACCATTAATTTGTAATCCACACACTGAATACCTATGGTGTTTCGATAGCAAAGACGTAATTGTTTTCATCGCCGAAGAACTAATAGTAAGAATAACTAATAGAATTACAACTTGCATTTCATGCTTCACACTCGAAATATAGCTTTACAGTGCATGTTTCTACTTACAAGCAACTGTCTTAATACGTTCGGTTGACCGTGTAAAGCGTAACAAAATCTAACAAAATCTATCGTTTTACTCGCCACTGAACAAGACGAGTTTGTTTAACTCCATTCGTTTTCCACTCTTCCCACTGAAGAGAACAAGCTGGCGGTGTACTTTGTATGCGGCTTTGCATTAAGCATGGGCTAGCATTATAGCTCGGAATGCTTTTTCCGTCACCATTAAAACTTGTATAAGGCCTTCTGCGGTGAAGACAAGGCCGCCGTTGTCTCGCCGACGCAAAAAGTCAAACCGAGGGTCAGTGGACGTTTCTGCAGTGGTGACCAGGGCACTGGCACATTTTGAACACCCCAGTGTTCCCCGTATCCTTCTGCAAAGAAACCCGGCAGTGTACACTAAACAAGACGACCTCCAGTCGGTGTCTGTAAAAGCCAATTTAGATGACTGCTGAACGAAAGTCTTCATCTTCTATGATGAATGTCGTAACCTCTCCGGTAGGTGTCCTCAGGATCGGTAGCTGGACGTCTTGTGTGTCATTGCAAGGGATGCAATTTGCATTTCGAGATGCTTGAATCAAATTTTGCAGCAAGAGTGCCCTGCGGCTCGCCCTGAACTGCTCAGTGCGTGGGTTGTTGTTCCACCCTCCCCTCAGTCATGTTTCCATATGATCTTGTGAAAATTTGTAAGTCATAAAGTATTTCAGCCTGGAAGCACTGAGCAGCCCCTGAGCAGGCTTAATAGTCGCTGTAGCTGACACTATGAATCCAGTAATGGGTTGGCTTCTTTGTGTGGCGTAAAGGTGTTTTCCTGCGGACTTGGTTAAAGAAGGAACTGCTGTTTTCTTTAATATGCGACGAAACCCGTTGTCGTCAAAGTCGCTGATTTTAAAATGTTGACCACATACAACCGAATGTTTGGTTGGTCGTAGACTAAGTCCTGCCTACCCAATTTTGACAGCCACAATTTAACCATTGACGGTCTTGACAGTGGGAATCGATGGAACGCTACATCCTCGTTTTTCCTTTCTTTATTGTTTGAACGTTTGACCTGCCGTTTCTTGCATCCAACACACAACTTCCCTTTATATTTCTCCATTTTTAGAGATAGTTAAGCAGGATGATAGCAAGGAAATAAGGCATTTTCTAACTTCCGGAGGGGCTTAACAAGATGGCGTCATGCGTTCATTAAATGCCCACTTTTGAGTGGTGCACAAAGAGAGCGCACTTCCTCTAGTCTATATTATAACTCTATGACTGAGGATTGTAAAGACAGACGTAAACTATGAAGCTAGCTACGTTAATGTTGCTGTTCAATAATTGGTTGGTTGGTTGGTTGGTTGATGGCAGATAGGTAGACAGGTCTGTAGGTAGGAAGCTAGGTAGGTAGGTAGGTGGATATTTACAGTATCCTAGAGTGGTTACCGTATTCGAAGATTTCTACCCCCCCTTTTTTTTTTGCTCCCTCCGCCCCCGCCCCCACCTAAAAAAAAAAATCACTGGATGAAGAACATCAACAAATTTTATTTTTATTTCAGACTGGCCACACATTTGGTTGGGCTAAAGTAGATGTACTATAGTAGTAACTATTTTCAGGTTCTTCGGAAGCACACGTGTTATGATAATGGGCGGGATGAGTGGCCTAAGTTCACTGATTCACTAGCGAGACTATAACACCGAACACAGCAAGCCAAATTTTGACACCGGGGAGCTAAAAATGACACGGAATCGGATACGATTACTTTTTAACCGATTGGATAAACATTTTGTGGATTGTGAAAAGATAGCCGAGACGGTGTTACTCGTTCTCTGCCACAGTGGACTGATTTATTCGCAGTCAAATGAAGGCAAGTAAACCACTGCGTGCATGCCTTAGCTAGACTGACAGTTCCTGAGCCCTAAGTCAAAATTTGTTCCTATAACAGTACTCTCGTAGCGCGAGGCATACAAGTCCAGCCTCCCTCTGTCTTCGTGATCATTGTTGTTACGGATAATGACCGTTGCACGTGTTGTCTGTCAGGTGACACTGGGCTGCAAAATTCTGCCGCTGCACCCAGTGCTTGGCAAGAAGATATGCATATTCTATTGCCGCATTCAAACGAAACGAGTTGACAGTAGAATAAAAAAAAAATCTACCACAGCACCATGAGGGGTTAATAAAACCAGTAGTACACATTACATCTGTACATTGTAGCCTGTTATTCACTATAAACACAACAATTTCTGGTCAGAAGGATTTCTTAAAAGTGCACATATCTATATTAATAAAACGCTTCAGCCAAATTTGTGTCACAGATTTCTTGAGAACTACGTAACGTAAAAACATGCGGTTTACACCTAAATTCGTAGAAAAATACACAAAAGGTAACTATACACATCATGTCAGTCCTCTTTATTTTTTTTACCCTTTTTTTAAAAAAAAGAATGTGTATAGCAACGAAAAACAATCTCCGATAGATCTTTCCAATCCGCCCGAGTCGTCAATCGTCCAACTTTTTCAGGGTGTCTGATGCATTCATCTATGATGCCTTTCGGTGCGCTAGATATTCGTTCGCCGCTGGTGCGTTGCCTGCCTGCCCATTTGTAAAACGGGGTGTTAGTCTTGTATTTTTATAATTAACCTGAAGTTTGAGAGCACCAGTAAATGAACAGAACTTAGTCCCAGTATTAGCCTTTAATGAGGCACAGCTATTGCCTACCACAAAGGTGGAGACAGAGGAGATACATTTATGTAAGTTTAGCTCTGTATTTATCAAGATTTCAAGGAAGTTTCTTACCTCAGACAACCTGACATATAAGCATCCAAATTGATTACAAAATGCTAAATAATAAACAACAACAAAATTAAATAACAATGACAATGGCGGATGTAAATCAGTCTATCAGTACGCTACAAGGGTCAAAAAGGTGCTCTCCCTAATCAGAAAGTACGATTAGTCTTTCTACTGTACAAGAACAGCAATCTTGAGCAAGCGATCAAGGTACAAAATGTCTATCACCTTGAGGAGGATTTTTATTTACCACATTGAACTCAAATTCTGATGACGAACCAGCGAGAGGCGATTGCTTTTGAAAGGAACCATCTATGTTTCCTATAATTATGCACGCTCCTCTGCACGTTACAGGTAAACTTTGAAAAACCAGTGTTTTTCCATGGATACTCTACACATGTTCTTCCCCTATTTCTTCAAGACACCCCTTCGTTCAAGATCTTCCATTATTGAGTTGGGCATGAACAACGCGGCCCAGCAAACAAATCAGTCTGAAAGTTTGTCATTAGCATGTAGATGCTTCTTGCATCTCGTATTTCCTCATAACATCTTCCCAGAAAACTCTTCCTGGAGAGTAACCTTTTTTCACTTTAATGTAGACAAACAGGAAAGGTGGGGTGTGGAGGTGGGGGTGTAGATTTCCCTGATTTTGACGTCCAGTGAACACAGCAAAACCCTTCACTTATTGGTCTCCAGATACACATTTAGTCTAGTCCAAAGTGTATATGAATGAATTAATTTCTGTCAATTGTGGAAAGCTGTGAAAGGGGTGTTCAGGCGAATTATCCAAAGTTAAGAAAACTGAAGGCGTGATGCAAGTAAGGAAACAGGAACACTGTGTGGTTAAGATTTTGCGGAGGAAAAACGTACGCTGTCATGAGCAAAGATCTACAAGACGTATGTATTTGAGATTAATTTCGTCAATAATTTGAGTACATAGTCCCCATAGACTTGTCATGCTCCATTTCGAAATATTTAACTCATTTACGAAACAAACTAACTAGTGCTGATTGCTAAAACTGAGGTTTTCTTCCATGGGCAACAATATGAGTCAGAAAGAAGGGCAGAAAGAAGAACAGAAAGAAGAGCAGAAAGAAGAACAGAAAGAAGAATATCCAAAACGGAATGTTTAGGTGGGCTTCAGTGGGCTTGTGATTCAGTGTTGCCATTCTAGTCATGTGCTTTTCCCTTTCAGCGAGAGTGATTTTCTTTCCCCTTGCATCTCACTAATCACGCTGTTGATGCAAACTTAGTGGATGAAAGCCTTTAATTCTTCTGTTAAAAAGAGAAACCAGAAATTTTATTCATTTTGCTTTACATTTCAACATTTCATGACTTTTACCAACAAATTAACAAAAAGCGATTTCTTACCTTGTGTAGGGAAACATGGCTTTTCGTAAAGGGAAAAACCCTAAGAGTGGCAGCACTTCCGTAGCGTCAGGTCAGCATGAATGTGCCAGGAAAGCTACACGACAGATTCTACGATCAGTTTTAAGCAAAATAACGAAAGTAGTTGCNCATAAACTTGTCATGCTCCATTTCGAAATATTTAACTCATTTACGGAAGAAACTAACCCAAAAGAATTTTTATCAAGATTTATTTTTACCTCAGCTTCTTATTTCACTAACTGAGGCTTGGATGCAATAGTCTACTGCGACCCTTGCCAAAGGCGCTGCTATCGAAACAAAACAAAACAAACAAACAAACTGATAAAAAGTAGTATGTTAATGCTGATTGCTAAAACTGAGGTTTTCTTCCATTGGCAACAATATGAGTCGGAAAGAAGGGCGGAAAGAAGGGCAGAAAGAAGAATAGAAAGAAGAGCAGAAAGAAGAACAGCAAGAAGAATATCCAAAAAGGAATGTTTAGGTGTGGCTTCAGTGGGCTTGTGATTCAGTGTTGCCATTCTAGTCATGTGCTTTTCCCTTTCAGCGAGAGTGATTTTCTTTCCCCTTGCATCTCACTAATCACGCTGTCGATGCAAACTTAGTGGATGAAAGCCTTTAATTCTTCTGTTAAAAAGAGAAACCAGAAATTTTATTCATTTTGCTTTACATTTCAACATTTCATGACTTTTACCAACAAATTAACAAAAAGCGATTTCTTACCTTGTGTAGGGAAACATGGCTTTTCGTAAAGGGAAAAACCCTAAGAGTGGCAGCACTTCCGTAGCGTCAGGTCAGCATGAATGTGCCAGGAAAGCTACACGACAGATTCTACGATCAGTTTTAAGCAAAATAACGAAAGTAGTTGCCATGAAAAATACGATCCGTTTTAAGCAAAATAACGAAAGTAGTTGCCATGAAAAGATGAACTCGATCGAAAAAAAACACAAAAAACATATGAAACAAATTTACCCGTAGACACACTATCCTGCCTCGTGTAGACCATCCAGGCTCACAGCTCAGTGTAGACCATTCAGGCTCACAGCTCAGTGTAGACCATCCAGGCTCACAGCTCAGTGTAGACCATCCAGGCTCACAGCTCAGTAAGCTTTCCAAGGTCTGAAAGTCAGCATGAACGATTCATAAATAACTGATTAAGTTTAGTTAACCTATACCTCTTTCTCATTCAGCGTCATTAGAATTTCATGGAAATCTAATGGTGTAGACTTTGAACCGTTTTGACGTCGTAAAAAACGCTGAGCTCAGATGCAGTGGCGTAGCTACCTCTTCTAAGTTTGAGGGGTTGGGATGAGAAGTGAGAGGGAGAAGGTGGGAGCGGGAGTCTAAATATAGTCAGTGATAAAGTGATAAAAACTGCAGCAAGATTTCACAGCTAATCACGGCCTCAAAGCTCATCATGTACTCGAAATGCCTGCACAGTTGTAACATTCTGTTTCTTCGTTCATTCATTGAACACACAAACACACAAACACAAACACACACACACAAACACACAAGCACACACACACACACACACACACACACACACACACACACAAACACATACGCATGCACACACATACACACACACACACGCACACACACAAACACACACGCACACAGAAACACACATACACACACACACACACACACACACACACAAACACACAAGCACACACACACACACATACACACACACAAACACACACACACACACACACAAGCACACACACACAAACACACACACACATACACAAACACATACACACAAACACACACACACAAACACACACACACACACACACATAAACACACACACACACACACATACATATTCACCCAAACACATGCTCACATACACACTCTCAAATACACACACACATATATTATCACTGGATTTGTTGGTCTGTTTTTTTAGCTATGCCAGTCCAAACAGTTTTTACCTTAAAGCTGCCAAATTCACAAGATACCCAACCATGTGGAGGAAGAATCTGTATGGGGTTATATCGTTGATCCCATTTAGACAGGGTTTGAGGGAGGGGTTGGGTGTTACCTTGTCCACGTTTTAGCTCGACCGTTTACGATCATGCGCTGTCACATTACTGAAATTGGGCTCACATGGTCGCTATCTCCACCTCTAGCTACAGACGGCGCGACTGATAGACTATAAAGCCCTCTATTTTCAATGAGTCTGTAGAAACAGGATAAAACGAACAGTAACTAAAATGTTAATTGGGTAAGTGAAACGTTTTTGATATTAGTAATATGGATCGATTAAATGCATTTGATTTACTAGGACATATGTCACAGATCTGTAATTTGAGATGGCAGGGGCGTAGCTGTAAAATTTGTAATCAGGGTAGGAGAGAGGGAAATGCAAATGACTTGCAAGGCTGTTTGTGCTTGATGGAGAAGGAAATTATATTATGTCAGGGGCGAAGATAGTGGGTGGGTAACAAAAAAAAAGGGGGGGGGGGGNGGGGGTAGGGGGGACAGTGTGCAAGTCTATCCCTGAAAGTTCGGCTAAGTTCTCATTTAATGTGTGTTTTGTTTCTTTTTTTTTTTTTGGTGCGACGATTTAATTTTTCGCAAATTTCGCTAGTTCAGCTTTACACGCGAAAATTGCTTCCCGCGAAGAAAAAGCTCCGTTCAAAAAGTTTCGTGGGGCTTATTACTAGTTAGTCAAAAGTTTGTATAATAGACCATAACCCTCAAGGGTAATAAATGCTGCTGTTTCTTGATACAACTCCTCGTTATTTAAACATTATCGATTATAGTATGTTTCTCTATCAAATGGAAGAGTAACTGCCAACTATGTTTTAGGCAGTCCTATTATGTCACTGCGGATTATTCTAGAATTATGGCCTCATATCCACATGAGGCAACCCTCATACAGGGCTAAATAAATAGGAAACTCTCCAACCCAGAGAGCGAGGCAACAAAAGATCTTCAGAGAAAGATAGGATCGTCTTTTGCCGCACTCTCCGAACCATACAGGGCTGGCGAAAACTGAGCTGTCTGTGACATTTCGCGAAAACAATACAACACTTCACTTAAAATTGTGATTTCCAGGAAGTCTGATCATTCTAAGAGCGTTCAGTAAATCTAAAATCATTGTTTATAATATTTCATGGGCAGAAGAATAGGGGGATTGGGGTGGGGGACTGTGTATACATGTTTCATGTTGTTCCCCCCCCCCCAAATCCTCCTTTCCCCCATCATCTCCATATCATGTCAACGTT
>JAWQUT010000142.1:239324-259475 GCA_033807755.1 Ellobium chinense
GGGGGGGGGGGGGGGTAAATTATAATTTTGGTATGTTATAAGAGCTAAATGTGAGTAATCAGCTTTCACTAGATGAAAAGAAATTGATATAGAATAATTTTGGCCTGGGCTATAATAGAGATCGTAAGGTATCATGCCACTGAACTGGAAGAAAAAATAAAAATGAGAAAATCGCTATCGAAGAATAATTTCATATCACATGTCATCTAATATGCTCCAAAAAAACTAAAAATTACCCACAATTATTAACTATTTGCCCATATAATATCAATGTTTTTGTGTGTAGAAATGATTTTAACACTGGATGAATCTATTCACTTTCAAAACCTGATAATTATTTCCTAGTTCAGTGAGATAAGCCTCGTTCTGATTGGCTGCAAGACGTTCTGTCACTCCAAGCTGTGTCTGCCCCAGAGAATGTGACAAACCAGGCGTTAAGAATGTGGTTAAAGTCTTAGTTTATTAAGACCAAGCTTAGGCTGTGACGACAGGCAAGACAGTCAAACCCGCTTATTCTCCACGTGCGCTTAATCGGAACATTTCTCTGACGACAAAATAATGTTCGCTTCACTTCATCCCAATTCCTCTGAAGCAAGGAAATACTTCCGGTTCAAAGGAATTACGAATAGTCGATTACTTGAATATAGACAAAACTCCAGTCTCATTAAAATATTCTCTCAGAACTGTCCGGATAACTCCTTTTTCACAAGATTAAACCGAGCTTTTGCCATGTTGAGTATGTTGCAATTCTGCGGACATTGCGATACAGCGGAGACCTCTGTTCTCTATAAAAGTTACTGGATAATCACGCCTTCTTTTAGTCTCAGCTTTTTGCACATCTGAGAGCTGTTGCAGTTAGCCGAACAGAGTCTACTGAATTGTTAAAAGGATTCAGTGGTTCCGACAGGATATGACTGTCCTAGAGCCGCAGGATATGATTGTTCTATAAAAGTAAATTACGTACGTGCGGCGAAATTGTCGGTGTTGGCTGACAGTCGGATCGGCGACGTCACGGCTTAATAACCAGCTGTTGTTGGTAAGCCCGGCTCTGGTTGAAGAGTACCTTTCCGGAATGACACACCTGTTGTTTTACCAGCAAACACCGTATACGCCAAAACATCACAGGTTTACAGGAAATGCGTTCAAAGAAAAAAAAATTAAAAGACATGTCGGACTTCACTTTGTCATACTGGCTTTGATGACGTCAAAAGTAAAAACCGAACACTCTTCGGAATAACAACTGAGCTCACAAAATCTCTATACAGTAGTAAAACGAGCAAATTCTAATGTCTGATGTCAAACAATAACATCCCACATGTATTCCTGCCATTGTGAGTCCCATTGTTTACTCCTTGATCTAGATATGGCGTTCGTGAAAATTTACATACATATCTTGGATGCATCTTTGCTGGACTTTTTGTCATTCCATTGAAATAATAATAGCGGACTGTAACAACTGGAAGAATAGAGGAGTGTTTAGTGGTCACCCCTCTCTTCGATAACCTCACCCTTAAACCCTAATCCTAATCCTGCTCTTAACCTTAATCCAAACACAACATGGGTGAATCCTAGGATTACAATAAATGGCCACGAGAAATCTTCGTCATTGTTTTTTTGTTTGGTGAAAACGAAGCACTCATTGATCCTAATGGTAATGTTTTGGTGACGTTTTGGTGACGTAATGTCTAGACATGACGTAGTTTAGTGACGTGGAAAGTGGAGTTCCTTGTCAGTATCTCATGTCTTGGTTAAGCCAGACATCTCACACTAAAAATAGATTGCTGAAATAAGAAATCATAGTCTAGAATACTTGTAAACTGCTTTGACGAATAGTTTTAAGGTTTCAGATTCCAATCTGGATAAAAAAAATAGCCAGTTATCAGAGCGAATTGCAGGACAGTACAAAATTTTTCCCTTGTCAGATTAAACAGAATGTGCCTATAGCTGTAAACCTGACCATAAATTATGGTGCATTTTGTCTTGATATTGTAAATATTTATCTGAAGTTTGGGTTACAGACTTTGGTGTAGATGTGGCCCTCTATGCGGAAAACTAAAACAATCATGTCGTTAGGGAAACTTGTTTAGTTTGTTTACGCCTTTCAGTGTAGCGGTTCGTGTCTCGTAAACAAAATGAATGGCCTATATTGAGAGCTGCATACTATTCAAAAAGACTTAGTGATTGTGTAACTCCCTGTCAGGGGCCATAGAGAAAACTATTCAGTAGCCCAAAGCGGATTAGGCTTTTGGAGCCTTGAGGCTGGGTAGTCACAGGTGATTATCCGGGTCGTTAGTACTTCAGTAACAAAAAGTACATCTATGTACTCTACACACATTGAGCAGTATGAAACCTGAATTTGTGAACTACACAGCAGATTCTTGTCCATCCTTTCTTGATTTTACAAATATGAATCCACAGGATGTTGTGGCCTTAAATGCAGAAGCAGTGTTGTCAAAGCATAGACAAAATAATTGCGTTTTATTACATCTTTTCACTAAACTTGTACTAGCTTGAAAAGTCAGTGAGAACTCTAGTCTTGTAGACCACATTTTCAAGCACAATGGATGCTTAGAACTGTGTCATTCGATCGTTATTGTCGTTGGGTAAAGCCCGCCTACAAAAGACTGTGGACACTGCGTCGACTCATATGGGATTATTTTTATATTTCACATACTAGACGTTTTTATATTAATTTTGTTTACCGTCATGTTCCGGGGAACAAGTAAACTAACGATTTGCAAAGTTTCTATGCAGTATGAACTTTTGCTTCACTCGTGAAATTTGAAAAAAAAAAAAGTTCGCTCCCGCATAAGAACTGTGGTAAACTTAAATTCGAGATATGTTCCAACATTCGTCTCCAAGTCTTTCATATTCTGAGCCAGTCTTTAAATTGTTCAAGAACTCCTCATTATTCCAGTAGTTCTTGTACATGATGGTCTAGAAAATACTTGAAGAAGGAAATCATACTGAAGTTCGGGTGGCCAAGAATTTGATTTAGTAAAAGTCTCTTCCCCTCATATTTCCGGGTACACAAGACTCTAGATCGTGCAGAAGATAAAAGTTACCGGTACCAAACTAATATAAGCCGTGCCTTTATGTCTGAAGAACACTTGACCGTTGCTTTGCATTCTTGCGGTGAAATCAGATCTGCCGGGTCTTTGCTTTTGAGCCGAGTATGTTCAGTATAGGAATTAAAGAGATCGCTACAAGAGGCGAGGCAAAGAACTGAGACAAGACCATACATTATGGTGGTACTGGCTATTGAGGGTTGGGTTTTTGTATACGGCATTGCATTGAACTTTTGATGAACATGGCATTGAGGCAAAATTCATATACAGTATTTCAGGATACTCCTGCCAGAGCTTGATCTATGATTTAGAGGCAGGATTTAGGAGCAGGTTAGGGGTAAAGTTAAAGAAGAAAAAGCCAAACTTGGAAAGTTCCTAGATATTAGCATTGTCCAAAAAAAAATTCTCTTATGTATGATGTCTTTTTTTCCAAATTCTGACCCCAAGACTTAGCCAAGCTTGAGAAGAGAATGGTCTGAGATACTGTCCATAGTTCACAAGCTGGAATCATAATGAGGAAGATTTCACAGAGCAACGAAGGCAGTGTGATAGAGCAGTCAGAGGGAGAGAAAAAAGAGACAAAGAGAAAGAGAGAGAGGGAGGGAGAAAGAGAGAGAAAGATAAAAACGGGAGAAAGAGAGAAGTTTTTTTTGTATACACATACAATAAACATAAATACTGTACACACACACACACACACACACACACACACACACACACACACACACACACACACACGAATCGTATGACAGTATGTATGTTCTTCTCCTTAGGAGCAAATGTTTAAGATCAAGAGAGAGGAGAGCATGATTTCCAGCCTCCAATACCGAGGACTGGACAGTATACACAGACTGTGCTCCCACTTCTCTAATCGCGGCAGACGTCAGCTCATAGAGACGAACACCCTCACACTCACAGAATATTCAGGTGACATAGGAGTGTGTAATAATTTTTTGGTATGTCACACGTTACATAAATCTGAACTTTGACCTGTTTACGAATACTTTGATTGGAAGACTTGGAAACCTCTTGGCGTATGAATATGTGACGTCATTTCTTTTGCGACCTCATGAATATGTGACATCATTTCTTTTGTAACTATTTTCACTGCGTGGGGTTTCCTTTCGTCTACATTTTAAAAAAATATTTCAGTCTGTCTTTCTTATCGTTTGTCATCGTTCTCTTCACGTTTCAGTTTCAGTTCATTTTAACATCTGAATTAAAGTACTTGAAATCTGACAGTGTTTCTGTGGTCTAAAGTTTCATCGATGATTGTCAGCAGTTTGGATCTACTTTGTGTCGCGTAACCATGTGATTCATTCAGTTCAGCTGTGACTAATGTGTCTCAAACAGGGTGAAGGCCACTTACAGGGTCCTTTTCACGATTAAATTTTCATATTTTATTATTGGCTAGAGTTTATATGATAAAAAGGATCTGAAACTCGCTTTTGTCTGATATCGCCAGAGGCGCGAATACGATAAATGTATAACTGATATCATAAATCTGATATCAAACAAACAACCATTCATTACAGATCCTTTACTTATGTACCAACCTCAATATCTTTAGCCATAAACTCCGTCAGCAGACCTTGAGACTTCATCATCGTCGCCAGCTGTGGCGACCAAATAATATTCTTCGCCAAGAATGGCTTGTGGTGCATCAGCAACGCCTTGTGCTTGGAATCCATGGCGAATTTTGGCGACTGTCAGAGATATCCTTAAAATTAATCAGCAGTATCCTCAGGTTGTTTTGATCACCAACTCACTAAGCAATCTCGAAACTCTCCTTTGGTCTACCAAATGAAGTAATTCTAGAAACCTATATTTACTATTTCCTCATAACAGGCAGCGGTGTATGTGTTTAAATTCACTGGCCAAATCAGTCTAGGAATTGAACAAGACCGACGTTAATGCTATAATGCTAGAAGCTTTCATTCACTGTATCAACTCGTAACACGAAGCTGTGAATGTCGTTTAAGTTCACCCACCACACTGGCCTAGGATTGGCAAAAAGTTGATCTCAACGCCTTGTTCATTTATTTCAATTGTTCCCCAGTTATTTCCCCTCACAAGTTATTGTGCAGAGAATTACTGAATGTCATGGTTTTGAACAGAGTGACCAACAACTTGTTTTCGCATTTAGATTTTATCCATGATGCTGCCTGGCGCAATCCATGTTCTTTATATGGCTGGATCTGAAACAGACGAAATGGAGAATGAAAAATTTAATGTTGAACGAATAGAAATAAGATACAGTTCAAAGATAAAATTCACTTTTATTGGCAGCTGGGTTATTATTTTTACAATTTCATACACTTTCATTCATGCTTTATACATAATATATACAAAAGGACATATACATGTAACGATACCAACGTTTCATAAATAAAATCCTTGGCAAAGTCATTGCTAAGTCTTAGGTATACAGCACCCTGGTTCCCCCTTGCTTTGCTGAAATACAAGGTATTTATTCACACCTGTATCGAGTGGGCATATAGTAGTAAAGTGTCATTCCTAAGGACACCACCCTGCAGACTGTGTCCAGCCCGCTAAGCGAACTTATACTTGACAGTCTTCAGTTTGGCAAAACAACTCACGAGAGNCCCCCACCCCCTTCCCAAACGAGGTCCGGTCCTTGACCCAATACCTGGAACATAGCCATTAGGACAACAAAACCGTAGCTAATCTAAACACAGGAGTTTTGTTGTGGCATTGTTGTTACTGCAGCTCTCAACAAGGATTACACCTAGTCTAGTCCATTAAGACATTCCCACCACATTCCAGGTTTTCTAATCACTATTCGCTTATTCGCCTTTTTACCAATCATTCGTGTTTCTTTTTCAAGTGCCAAATAAAGAGGAATAAGTTTAAAACAAAAAGTGTGGCTTAACCAAAACAGCTGCGTAATCGCAACTTAATTTGCTCACGTGATGTTGCTGTTAAGTGGAGCAGATTGTACGAATTTCCTGTTGATAGAAATCTTTTTATATATAACCTTCTCTTAAAATGCCAATCTTCCCTATTGACACATAAGATCGCATTCCACAAATCTGTCACTTTACCGACAAAGATCGTTTACGCAAACTTAGGTCCTATTCACCTTTTGGCGCCTTACCATTGTACTCCATTGAGATCCACTGTATAGAGTATGAGATTCTCTATTTTGTCCAGCTTGGCTACTTTCTCGTCACTTTTCTTGTTTTTGAGGAAACCACCTACACAAGTATCTCATCCAAAAGAAACTTTCTTTTTTTTTTGATCTACTGTAAAATTATGATTCTAGCGCGCACGGTCTTTTCCCCTGCAGAACGGCAGAAATTTCGTGAAAGATAAATTTTGGGACGTTTTGATTCAAAACTGATGTCCCATTTTGAAGACAGCATCGCAATTTATTTAGATCTACGCGCTTATAAGCGTAAGAGCGTTATAAATTTATGAGGAATTGGTGCCAATGAAAATGCTGCATGCCTTGCCATCTCCTCTGAACCTCAGCTCCATGTTATAAGATGTTATACGTAGACGCATATGATGTACATGTATATGTATATGTAATGACAGTTAGCTTACATACCCAAAATACTCTGCAGAATTAAGTTTGTGTTGTCATTTAGTGCTTGCAACACCTTGCTTGCAATGTGGGTACAGTGACTATAAAAACATTATTATATTTAAACCCACGCTTCCAGAAGTGGCAAAGGCACCAACATGACGTCCACTCCTCCTAAAAAATGACGCAGACATGCCCAGGCGGACTTGAGCCAGGCACTGTGTACCACAAAATCCTGACTCAGCCTTACCTGTTTGTAACTAAAGTGAGTGGGTTAGAATTAAAGGCGTCTGATTAGGTTTGAGAAAATTGCGATAGAAAAAAAATATAGAGTCTCCTTGGGTTCAGGATGTTGTCTAGAAGAATTCGATCGTGGGCAGTTCCAGCAGAATCCTACATCAGTCACGCTGATTTCTGACAAGCTTTGACTTTAGTTATTTATAGCCGGGATAATTTATTCTTTAAATATAAACCGAGCTGGTTGCTGTTAAGTCAACGTTTTTCATAGATTAGCGTAGGTGACGTGACACTCTGCTGGAATTTCCTTCTCACTGCTTTAAGGATTGTCTTGGATGGTTGTTTGGCGGTGTTTACACTTCCCTAGAACAGAATGGCATGTTCGGAAACTTTCTAGCGACTCACAAACATGTTTGGTTAAAGGCAAAACATTAGGAAAATAAATTCAGTAATATTTTTTTTGGGTCAATCGTATGATTGAGTTGAGTTGAGTTTGTGTTTTACGGCGTGTCAGCACGATTACGGCTATATTACGCCCTCAGGGTTACTGTGAACGTTTTTTAGTAGAATTTTCCTATCAATTTTGCCCGGACAGCGGCCGCTAGGCCTACTCTTTTACGATTTTAAACTGCCAAGGGATTTTTAACGTGCGCAACGTGCACACGGGACCTCCTAGTTTTTCGTCCTTATCCGAGAAGACTAGACGCCGGCTTTCCTACTCTAAAAGCCAGAGTGTGACCGTCCTATCGGCTTCAAAACTGCAACGGGCGTCACTGTTGCAGGGTCACACTCCTAAAATGTGCAGAGACCATCAATCGTATGATGACCTTAGTTTTGATATATTATTTTGAAAAAGATAATGCAATAAAAGTCTCGAACAAAAAAAACAACAAATCAGAACAGACTTACTGATGCAGTCAGGCAGCTTATGATAGGCAAACCAATGAACAAATCGATTTTCTGATCTTATCATGGTGTTTAAGTTTCATTACCAATCCAGTGGATCGAAAGTTTGTAAAAAGAGTAAGTACCCATAATCCAAATACGTGTCATACCTGAACTGTAGATTATTTTGTACTACGTGGTAAATATTGAGGGTCAGAGTGTTGAATTTGACAGTACAGAGAAACTTTGACAACTCGTAATCTGGAATTATATTTTTAAAGATTGTACATCCACTTTTGCTAATCAAAGTATACACAGTCTTCTTTTGCAAGTAAAACAGTCTGTGGCAGCTAATTTGGCTATACAGCTTTAAAATTTTATATATTTATTACGACACTTGATCCAGATCGTCAGATACGCTATGTTTTGAACTTTTAGTCAATGCCTATAATAAATACATTTCGATAAATAAAAGGTATCTACAAGTAAAAGTACTTTTTATAAAATCCATCAATAATAAAGTGGCAAAGGAATGCGTACACGCCTGAAAAAGGCAGCGGAAGTACTGGTAGTGGTAGTCTGGTTGTTCTACGATTCAACGTCTTCAATGGAGGATTAAAGACACAAAGCCGTTCAAATACCTTAACCCCTTTCGCTACGTCATGTTTTCAAGTGCTGATGTCACGATATTACTCTGAGCTGATTAGCCTGCACGTGGGTTTGTTTGAGATTGGGTTTTACACCGCTTCAGCACAGACACGGCTGTATTGCTCCTGTAGGTCCACATGAAAATATTTCATTGCACTGGAAATAAGGGATACCATAAGGGAATGCTTTTTCTGGCACACACACTTACGTGCAATCTTTGTTTGGAGCAAAGTATTAGAGCATATATGTACATCATGCGTAGCGAAAGGGTTAATATTGAAGCTCATAATAATCAACATGCTGAAAAGTAGGTCATAGTCTACAGTATATGATTGAAACTAAAATTCTCTTTGTACATACTATTGAGATCATGTGACAGAATAATGGCAGATTGACATGACAGCTTATCTGGCATGACAAGGCTTTCCTCTGATCTGGCCTAATCCAAGGATTTGCTACGACGTTTCATGTTATACTTCTCAAATTAAGTCATGGTAATATTTTCGGTATTTTGAAAGTGAGAGAGGGGAAAGAACTTAAGACAGCCTTCACTTTGTAATGTTTGTCTTTTTAGAATAAAAACTAAAAAAAATCAAAGAGTTCAAGATTTCAGCTCAATTTTTTACCGTGTTTACTGCGTGCAGATGTAAACCTTCCAAAACATTCATGCCAAATAAATTCAGTCCATAACACTCACAAAAGCATTTGTGGAAATATAGTCGTAACACTCTTGTTAGAACATATAAACTGACTCAGTCAAAGTCGCAGGCTATTCGAAGTTAAAATACACCATTTTGACATCATAACACTGTGGCAGTCACAATTTTTAATTACTGAACAAATAGCCATGTGAAAAGTTAGTTTTGAGTTGTGTTTTACAATATTTAAGAACGGACTGCACCGTTTAGACTATTCTAAATCCGTCACTACTAAGGTACTTTCAGTCACATGTGTTTAAAAAGGAGAAGGGTTCACTCCGTGAAACTCTACAGTAGTGTTGGTGAGTACATAATATTTTCTTCAGCCAAGGAATCAAAAACGACGATTTAGATGGCTGACAAAAAGATCATAATTTCCCACTAGAAAGGCCTCTCAATAAGCCAAGAAAATGAAATCACCGTAAATAATTTGTATCATTTCAGGAAAGGTATAAGCCAGTGAGATCAAGGTACCGGTTTTTCGCTAGGTTTCCCCTGTTTCGAATGGATTGTCCTGTTAAAATGATTTTCTTTTAGTTTCGTTCGCTGCCCGTGGCCAGTACCCATTTTACAGACGGGCGGAGGCGAATTTTAAAGATTTGAATGGAACAATGTAACATTAATAAGGGTCTCATATTTTTTTTTAAAATAATAATATAAAAAGTTTCATCACTGTCAAGAAATAAGTTCATGATAAACTCCAAAAGTGTCAGTGTTTTCTCATTCAGAAAATAAGGATCAGTCCTAGGATTTGCCTAAACTAATTTTAGTAGTCTGTTATAAATCGATTACATTATTTACATAATATTGCAGTGTCCATAGGGAGAGGAGTCATAGCAATGACTGTCAGACTGCACAATATTTTATCACTTATGTCATACATCATCTTGGATGTAGTACTTGTATATCTCATCTTTCTCCAAGGAATTTGAGAAGGGAATTCATTTCTGTTTACTTACACAAATTAGTAAGATAACAGCAGATAACACAGGAAGTGTCTATGCCGCGACACAGTGCAAACACTCACAATTTCAAACGATTACATCTGGTTGTCTAAAAGTCATTAATGATTTACGCTGTTTGGTTTGGTCTTTCATAGGAGTTCTGGCAGGTGTACAAGAGTAGAGATATGATGAAAGCAACATACAGGCCACTTATCAATGGGTTGTTTGATTCTGACTGACATGAATATGATATACTACAAGTACAATGCAGAATTATGGGTGCCAGGATTCCAGAGACGAATGTATCCCTGAAATTCGCCCCTCCCAAACATTCTTTTGAATTTGAATTTCAATATTTGCATTCCCTGAAATCACAGCATTTAAAATGCGCCACTCATAATTATTCCCAGCGGTATCCGAAGTGGCTGTTCTATTTGTTGCCAGAAAATGAAATGTTACTTATAGTATAAAACATTATGTGATATCGTTTCCATTTATGGTGAACATATCATTTACAAAAGTAGCCTTTGCAGCGCTACTAAAATATCACCACGAACAACAACAACAAACATAACAGTAACCGCGATACCAGCAACAGCGGCAACAACTTTAACAGGTACAGCAAAAACAACAGCAGCAGCAGCACCACCATCAACAACACCAGCAACATGTGACACGAAATTAACTTCTGATTCTAGTTCATAACGTGTAATATAATATTAACACCGGGAATAGTCATAATATATGAACTGTCCACGTCCGGCATATCACTCCTAACTTGGGTTTATTGCTCTACTAATTTCATTCTGTGTTTTCTGTTTCATATTTCCCCGGGTCGACGTTTTGCTATAGTCTATGTGTTATTTCAGTTAGAGTTACAAAATTACGAAATCCGCACTTGCACATTCTGTGCTTTCTGCAGCATTGGGTGGTGTCAGACAGACAGACCGAGAGACAGACAGACAGACAGACAGACACACACACACACACACACACACACACACACACACACACACACACACACACACACACACACACAAACTACTAAATTTTAAAAGGGAACAACTTCAAAATTTAAACTCTTATGCCTCCGAAATTGTACCTAGACTATTAATATACAAGCCGATACTGTCTACTATAACAGCACATTTCAATTAATTAGGTGCTTTGGTTGCGTCACAGCTAAAAAAATAAAAATGAATTGTCCACCAGGAGCAGCCCTGAGTGAGGCCTAACACACTGGTTCCAGTATATCACCTATTAACAAATATTTTTCAATATTTTGACTGTGGCAAAAGCACAACACCTAGATCATGAAAACTACAGCATATGTCCTACTATATCTGTCTACTGATAAGCTTAAAATTTCATCCCAGTTTGTCTTTAACGTTTGAAGTTTTGAAGATACTGAACTTTGAATTAAAAATCTTTTGATATCTGTAATAATATCTTTTTAATATCTGTTAACTATCTTTTACTTTTTTCGGGGGAGGGGGTTTGGGGGGAGGGACGGAGGGAGTTCGGAGGGAAGACCTCGTGACAGTACATTCCTTAGTGTTATTTTTCAAACCATGCACTTAGCCATTATATCAATGACTCATTCCACTCATTCAGGTTGCTGAACGTAAACACATTTTAAACAAAAAGTAGACTATTATCCTAATCCAGGTAAGCACTTAAGTGGAGCTTACTGATATACATAACCGATCTGGGGATTTAATTTACGGTAAACATGCCAATCTGATCCCTTTGTCGCAGTCCCTCGACAAGACAATAAGTATTATTTTGCAGAAGCTTGTCCAGTCCAGGATATTGTTGTCTGGTCATGTATTACTATTAGGGACCTTCCAGAGGTCGACAGCGGAAACTAGCAACCCTGCATTATGCCAGACCCGTACATTATTACTGTCCTCACAGAGAAAAGGGATTAAGATACAATGCCATGGGTAAATAGTGGTCTAGCTCAGATTACGGACACACCTTGGGGTCTGTTGTTTGATGACAGTGTAGGGTATAGACTATACTCCCAGCTGTGTGAAAGGCATTTCACATGTCATTGTTGAAACTGATTGGAAATGAGGTTTCTATTCTCTTGACATTTTTTTTTCAGGGGTAAGGAATCCCAGGGACTGTACATGTAGTACTTTGTGTCTTAGAGCTTTCGACCCTAAGGATCAATACTTCGGCCTTACTCCCTAGCTATGTCATGTTTGTTAAGCACTGATAGCAATATATATATATCTCCGGAATTTTCCTGCCCAGTGCTACTTTTAATCCTTAATCAAGAATTCGGAAAGAGAGTTCCGGTATAAACTAAGATAAGGTAAAGGATATTTATGTATCTCAAAGATCACATGTACGTCATACATGTAGCGAAAAAGGTAAAGAGAACGTATGCCCAGAGACAGACATTTCGGAGTGTACGTCCAGGAGTCCAAGGGAATAGGGATTTACTTTTGAGAGGGTGGAGTTTTTGGGTGGGGGAGGGGGAGAGGACGCTCAGACTTTTGGGGTGTAATGCACTGAATCAAAATTTAAAGGTTTATTCGTATGAAAAGAGAAAAAAATGCGCATTGAGTTTAGCTGGAACTCAAATGGCAGCTAGGCCATAAACTCCTAGTATTACCAAAACTAGACTCTACTCCAAGAGGATTTTTGTTTCAAAGACTGAAACCTGGTGTACTGCATAAAATCTCAGCTGGAATCTGGACTCTTCCTATGATGCAGCTACTTAAACTTAAAGTTTCCTGATGTAGGCTGCGATTAAATGACAAGGACAATAAAATGAATTGCAATTGAATGGAACTGACTGTGTTATCGAATAAATTTATGTAGAACCTCATTATCTCAAACTTCAGTATCTCACATTCCCCGCGATCACGTGACAGCTCCAGTCCCTTGCTAAACATCTCTTTAGATCAAATATTTACCTCATGGTCTCCAATTTTCCGGCCGCTCCCCATAACGTCGAGGTCTTAAGGTCCCACTGAACTGATCTATGACCTACTGAGGTTCTTATTATCGAATAACATTGTAACAATAAAAATACCATGTCTCATCTGACCGGCCAACAACAAAAGGGTTTAACGTCAAAAGGCGGCCGAATACGATGCCTGAGAGCTTGCCAATTCATAATGGGATCTCTAACCATCGTAAGAAATACATCAACCTTTCGTGTTGAACGCTACTAAGGATGCATACAACATAGATGCACTAATGTCATTTTTTCGATGGTAACAGATCCCAGCGTTAATGCGCAAGCTCTTAAATATTATTTACATGTATCTCGTGGTCCAGAGGGTCCCACCTGAATTGATCTATGGCCTATTCTTTATCGAGTAACATTACAACAATAGTAATATCATGTCTTATCTGGTCGCCCAGCAACAAAAGAGTTTAACGTCAAAAGACGACCGAATCCGAATGTAATACTTGAGAACTTGGGCATGAACGGTGGCATCTCTTACCATCGTTACAATTACATTAACTCTGCATGTTGAAGATACTAAGGATGCTTTCAGCACCATTGCACTAGTGTAATCTTTACGATGGTAAGAGATCCCATCGTATAATATGTCCAAATGCTCAACTATTAAATTTACTTACTCAGTATTTTTTTTTTTTTACTTGGTGGTCAAATGGAAATGTTGTAATTTGTCTTCGCTGACGTATGAAGCCATATTCCAAACTTATATACAACAAAAGAAAGTTTGGCGTAGAATAGGATGACGTTGACCAGTCCTTTCTCTGACCAGATGAGAGCAAATGGTGACAAATTCATTGTTTTTTAAAATGCCTTTCGTGAATGTCGGTGACGTCGCCACGACAGGGTAAAACTTCTGAAAGAACTGTCACACAGCACTCGCATCAGACTTAATAAATATAATACGATCATATAAACACTGGCATGCCAATAATTGAGAGTTTGCGCATTAACGATGGGATCGCTTTTTATCATAAGAATTACAGTAATTCTGTATGTTGAACGCTACTAACGGTACATTCAGCACCAATTCACTAATGTAATTATATTATTAAGATGATACCATCGTCAATGCGCAAGCTCTGAAAAGACAATTTTGACTTTATAAAATTAATAGTAATATTAATGAATAATAGTAATAATAAAAATTAATATAACAATATATACAACTTACCCGTGCTATATTATCAGATAAATATCCCTCGTCTTGAATTAGTCAGCAATACCTGCAGACATTACACAGCTGTATGTGGAAGCTTACAGTGGCCTCCATGACACCAAAGAGAGGAGAAGTAAACCGCCTGGCCTAATGAACATTGTTCAATCATTGTTTCGACCGTGTTACATGAAGAAGTACCGGCACCCTGTTTTCGTTAGCCCACGGAGACATACGACACTCTTAACATACGATTTCTCAGATTTGAGAAAGTATGGTGTTCCGTGTTGGTCACATTGTGAAGTTTCTATGTGGAAAGACTCAGACTTTTTAAATTCGTAGAAACTTAATAAAGCCTTTATTTAAAATTTAGCTTTCAGTTTCGCTATATGGAATATAAAGAATTTCAGAGTGGAATTAATGTAAAGATGTTACTGGAATATGTGAGATCCAATAAGGGATGTCACAATCAAGAGGAAATCACACAATTACATTTCAGATATTCTACAAGTCTTTTCCCATACACAACCAAAGCTTATTCCAGTAAAAATTCTGACGCGCAAAAAAGCAGTAATCGTTATTCAAAATGAACCACAACAACAGGTTAAGTAGTCTAAGCCACTTAACCACAAACTCTCGGGAACAAAAAGAAGCTGAAACTGACAAAGCTTTGCGATTATAAGGTGATTTTTATATAAGGCAGTGTCCATGGGCTTTCCTGCCTAGTTTTTGGTTTAGGGTTAAATGCAACTTAGGAAAGAGAAGGTTATAGGACTTGAGAGAGTTGCTAGACAATCATAATGCCTAAGGACTGTCCTAAAGATGCTTTTTTATCTTCTCTAGCCCCACTTCTAACCTGCCCCTAATCCTAAACCAAAGATAGGGTGGGAAGGTCACAGAACAGTACCTTTTATATAAATATTTGTAATACATCTTTCCATAATGTCCCAAAAACGCTGCTACTAAGTGGAAGTCTACTGATCAGTAATACTGACCAAACTGGGGTTCCATAGAACTGACGTCCGTTAGTAACCAGTAAGTAAAAGACACTGGTAGGACACAAGGGGATTAGCCTGGGGTCGGTGGACACCTAACCGCTGGCACCTGGGGGTCAGACTCGGTCACTACTGGTGCGGGCCTCGCTACGCATTGATTGAATTGAATGATCGTTGAACGGGCAGTGGTGACTGACTTGAGTTCTCAATTGTTTTATGACCACTGGGCGGTCCTGCCAAAGCCATTATGACTGATTATTTAATTCTATGCTTCAGTGGCTCAAAACTGGAGACAGGACTGATTGTATATTATACCACACATGATTGACAGAGCGGGGCAGGGATATTCATATTCACTATGCTCTAATTCAGCTGAATTTATTCTATTCTATTAAAAATAAAATTTTGCGCTTAAGGAGAACCTACCCTCCACCTTTTCCTAGAGACAGTCGAAGTCATGTAGAAAACATGGTGGGCAAATCACCTCCATAAATGCTTGGAGTTTCTATGCAAAACTGCACATCAAAGTGCTGAATGGTTCATTTTCCTTCATTATGGGTAATAATATTAGAACAGTTGTTTGTACCTCAGTTTTCTAAGACCAGATCTCACCCATATAATATACATTTTCGTACTCGAACTTTTTCTGAATTTTCTGTCCAGACACAGAATTAATGAAACTAAGAACATAATTTAATGTAAATTTAAATTCAGTACCATTGTATCAAGACAGAATATTCTAGAATATCCACGTACGAACATGCTTACAGGTATATGATTGGGATAGGTAAAATTTGGTGTCAGGCAACTGGTGCCCGGGCATGTCACAGCTGTAAATTCCCCACTCAGCACTTGTCTATTAAGACTTAGGGATATTCCAATTTTTGGCCAGTCCACTGAGTTTAATATTGAAAATAACCGTATGAGAGTTAGGATCATTACCTCATGACTCGGTGCCTTTGTAATTGGCCTGTTTTCCATTCTGACTTATGATTTTCTTCATGAAATACCGGACAAAGATTTAATTAAATCTTTCTGATGACAAACCCGCAGTTAGTGGTAGGCAGTTACGTTTCTGAGTATCGATACTTTTCGATACTTAGGAATTTCGAAGTAGCGGCGAAAGTTTAGAGTATCAGAAGCATTGAAAGTATCGAAATAATCTGAAGTATCGCGAGCTCCTACAGTATCGGACGTATCGGCATTATCGAAATGCCTACCCGGCACTAAGTATCAGAATAGAAATAGACTCGACACTTTTCGATATTCTACAATAATATTATGCATCTCAAGAGATGATCAGTGTTTGATATGGTAAGTTTATTTGTTTGTTCGTTTATTTGGTTTTTAAAATCAGGAGATAGACTTATGTTATAGAGGCTAATAATTGTACAAGAATCCTCGTATGCAGTTCAATGTCCTAGTGCAAAACTCCACTATATTACTTTCTCCTCTTCATCATGTTTTACAGTTCACTTCAATGGTTAAAAATGGCACCACTACGGTATTTCTCTTCACTTTTAAAACAAGTCGTTTAAAACAAAATTATTATCGTTCATATACTTTTGTTTACATTTTCCTTTAAGATCGAACACGTCTTCTGAACATGAAATTTGGAAGTTTGCACAGCTGAGTTAAAACTTTATCCTAAACATAAATCAGTAAGCATCCCAATCCACTACAGTTTTGTAATTATTAAATGTGTGCAGAAACGTAGCATCTGAAGCCTGAAAATGTAACAAATTCGGAATCTTGTTGTTCCATACAGAATAACACAAGAGGAAAAAAAAAACCCAAAGAGTCGTTTGTATTTAAATTTAACATCCAAAAGTCAAGTAATAGAGTAGATGTAAAAAATGAGGCAAAGATGTAAGAACTCCGGTATAAAGTCGATTTTTGACTCTTAAGTTAGTAAAATCATAAATAAATGTAGCTGAATTACACATTTTCTTTATATATTATTATGCATAAAATTAAAATAATACATTCTTTCTGACTTGTGTATCAAAACGTTAGGGAACTACTTGAAAACTGGCTCTTAGAAAACTCCCAGAATTTCACTTTTTAAAAATGAAACTTACAAAAAATGGTTTACCTATATAGTCTAATCAAATTTAAATTACAAAGAGAAGACAGTTTTTAGAAGCTGTGTCTGGTCTTAAATGTGTAAAATACGAGTTACAGCCGTGTTGCACCAAGACAAGTTGCTGATGAGGGAAGTATAGCCTAAGATGCTGAAACAAGCGTACAAACTGCTTCATTAAGTTAGTGTGAGGAGTGATTATTTGAAACAACATTTGTTGGGGTTCAAAGCAAAGTAACGAGGTGAGGCTTTATTCTTATATAATCAGTCCAAATACGTTAAATACCTCAGAACTAATAAATGCAACAAGTGAAAGAAAATCGAGAAAATTTCATTTTAAATGCAATTTAATCATAGAGCAAGGAAAAAATAGATAAGTTTGAATTGAATTGGCTAGTGGTTAAAGGAACACATTTGAAGAGAAATAGTTTGCTTTAGCCTTAAATAAGAACAGAAATTACTATGTTAGAAGAATTTTGCCAACTACTACCTACTCTACAGATAAAGTGGAAACTAATTCTACTAAATATTAAATAGAATTTCATGACGGATTAATCTTATCTACTACTATGTGATGACTACATTTTGATATGTTGCATGGCACAATTCATCATACAAAACAGTTATGTACAAAAGGCTCTATCTTACAACTTTACAATAGCAAAAAACTTTAGAAAGACATATGGTGAGAAAATGCTATCCAAATTTGATGTATTTAAAAGAAATAAAAGCAAACAGTAAGACAACAGTGCCCGTCACTAATAGACATTGTAAAGACAGTACTTGTGAAAGACATAGATGTAAGTAACTGATCAAAAATGGTTGCTTAAAATAGCGGTATCCACTGGTAAAAAAATAGCATACTCGTCTTACCAGTCTGCTGTGCAAGTTTCTGATCGTATACAGGTATTTTCGCTGGCATCTTCATGCCTCAACACCAATTCAACTTACTTACTTTCTTACACACATAATGGACCAGATATTTGTGTCATTTACTTTATAAACAAATGCAACACTACGAATCTCTTGTGAATCAGAGAGCAGGACGGTCTGATATACACAGGATAACACACACGACACATAGACAACAACTAGACATCTAACACCTTTTATTTACCAATGGACACATGAAAATATTTTCCGAGAGAATATTACCAGCTCAATCGAAAAGTGGGTCAAAATCTGACAACTTTGGATGAAAAGTTTGATGAGATTAAAAAGCTGGCATAGCTACTGAAAATATTTCTTTTTAGGAGGCAAAAAGTCGCATTCACGAACATGCATATAGCACTTAGATAAAACTAAGCTTATCTATGTTCTAGATATTCTAAATGAACAACCAGGCAGGTTCCCTAGGGCAAAATTTAATCAACAGGTAAAACATCTTAATGAACTCTATCAGATTAATGAAGAAAAAGACTCAAGATATAAACTTTTTAGATTTAAGACTTTTGTGTGTTTGAAATCAAAAGTTTCTGATTTGTTTCGCTCCCTACATGCACATTAAATTTGCCCTTATACACGAGGCCTGCATCTGATTGGTCAAAAGGTGTATAGGGCGTTAACTATTATCGTGAAAATGGGAGATTTTCAGAGCACTATATCTTAGAAGCAATGCTCCAAAATGTTTGACCTTTGTTGTTATTTTCACATCAACTGCTGTTTATCTACATAGTTCTGGTTAATATTTTGCATCGATACCCTCGGCAACGTACGATCTGTAATGAGATCTGGTCGAAGCTTAGATAGCCAAGAAATTTGTTTATCACTTAATCAAGGTCGCCGGAAGCATTAAGACACCACTAGTTAAGTACGCATTGACATGATGCATGGGTTTTCCACCTTGACACTTAGTAATTATACTATTTACATACGATTCCCTCAGACAATAGATGTGGACAGGGGGCTGGTATAAAATGTACGGGGTCTTTGCCGTTCAGTACGGCAGGGCACCGCAGAATCAATAACATCATGTTATTTGTATACGATAAAAATCTGTGTAAACTTATATAGCTTGACCTTGCACATCATAATCATATACTTTAAATATGTATTGCATTCGACCTTGGCCTAATTTGTTATTTCTTTTCTGCTGGGCCTTGACCCAGATTTAACCTTCGACCTTGACCTAAATTTCGTATTCAGCCTTGACCTCTCTCTCCCTCTCGCCGTCGCAGACTTTCTGAGGCTGGCGGACGAGGTAGAAGCTACCAATCTGCACCTTGTCTGAGGCCATGTTGAACCACTCGCTGTTGCGGACCCTGTTCAGAGTATACCTCGAGCTGGGTACATAGGCGAGCATGCCGATAAGAAGTTCTTTGATCTGAAAACACAAGGGAACGTCCTAATGATGATGATGACTTTCATTACAGGCACGGTCCATCTGGTTTAAGAGCAGTTCCTTACGAACCTCGATAACGCTGCATTTTAAACATGATTATGGCGATCCACTGACATTTGTACATTATCTGGTAAATACTGCGAGTTAAAGGAATTTGCCCCATTGTGGATTTCATTTAAGTGGATTTGTCCATATAATAACTGCAATAATAACTATAAGAATTACACCAATTCAAAAGTGATGATATCACTAGTCTTAAAAGAAGTCAGGGGAATTTGGAAAGAAAGAGAAGGATAAGAAAACGGCGAAAAAGAAGAAGAGGGACGCAGAGAAGTATCAGCTGGTGCAACAAGACGTTCAGTGGTGCGCATGAATGGAATATGTACATGTTTTCACTTCTGTGAGAAATAACAAGAATAATATAATGTGAATACACTATACATAATTATATTTACAACTTTTAATTAACACATCAGTAATACTATTAATGCAGGGATGGTCCATATTATAATGTTTTGTGACTACTCACCGTTCAGCTGTCCTGACTAAAAGCTTGGACATTA
>JAWQUT010000142.1:259536-272028 GCA_033807755.1 Ellobium chinense
CACCGCCTTATGTTAGAACCAGATATATATATATACACATATATACACTCATACCCTTCTCACGTCCCACGTAAGAATGGTCCATACCTGTGGCGTCAACACCATTACGGACAGAGGCGGAAACACCAGTGGTTTGAGCGCCCTGGCTTCATCCTCAGTTTTGATCCTGCCATAAGGCAGGCGGCCCACGACCATGTTGTACAAGACAGAGCCCAAAGACCACATGTCAATCTGTCGCGGGTCATAGGCCTGTTTCAGGAGCATCTCCGGTGCCTGCACGGGATGATGGTGGTGGAAGAGACATGGGGAGGCGTGAGATTTAGTGTGCTAGATTAGGCAAATGTTAAGTAAGTAATAGCCATTATGTTTTTTTCTATTCGAGACACTATCATAAGACATGGATGGCTGATAGTGATACCTGACAGCGCAACACGAAGATGTCATTACCAGCAGTCTGTGATCTGTGACTATGTCGAGAACAGAAAAACAAGGCTGTTATTTGCATTTGATCATTTATATTGTCTCACCAGATACGTCCTAAAACACCTGATTGTTTATTTTCACAATGATGCATTGTAAGAGAGATAACCAGATAATGTATAATCCTTTGTAATGAGGTGCAGTGCAATGCACAACAAAGAGGAACTTCAATAATAAGTGTCCCCAGTCGTGAGGAAAATCTATGCTTATTGTTGATGAATACATAAAATGTCGAGGTCTAATTGAATAATAAAGAAAGTATTGAAGCCATGTTTGGAAAATTCATACAATAAGAATATACAAATGTATTACATGAGCACATAATGCTGAAGTGTTTAAGCTTGCCTCATACTGTTTTTACGCGCGGTTTGGACGAAGAGAATTGGGCTTGAGCGTGATGGAATGCTTATTACAGTCAGCAGACAGCACAGAGCTGAGCAATACTTGTGGGAATTTTGGTGTGAAAAGAAATTGTGTGGTCATTGTGATGGAAAGTGAATCAGGAGAACATCATTTCTAGTCCCTGACAAAAGCTTCCCCTCCCCCTCCGCTTTAAAAAAAAAAAAAAAAGAAACNAAAAAAAAAAAAAAAAGCACTACTTTCACTTTATTCTTTAACTCATCCGCCAGTAAAACAGGTATGTGGCTATTGATGTAAATCCTTAGAAAGGAAGGGAGTCCACATGGGAAAGAGGGAGTGGGTGGGGGTGGGGTGGNTGCCTGGGAACCCCATCAGGCCGATCAAGGTGAGGTGAACAAAATGCTGGCTCTCTTCACTCTACACTTTGCTAATACTTCAAACAACCGATACCACAAATGGATGTCCCCCTCCCTGGGGCTATCAGTTTATTATTTGCTTACTAGCTCCCTCTTCCGTCTTTTGTCAGCACAGGAACGAACACTACTTCAGAAATCCCCAGGCAATGGTTCACTCAGTAGTCTCACCTTAGCTTGGTACGCCGGCATTGACAAGAGAAATATTGCCTCACCATGTATGAACCTGGTGACTGGCCACAGAATAAAATTTCAACCCTTTGACTACGCCAGGCTACTAATGGCTATATATATACACATAACTAGAAGCAATTTTTGCATTGTTTTGGCAACTCTTACAATCTTGTCTGTGCGTATACAAAACACATCCATCTTTTTATGGTGCAATCAAACGTTTCCAAAAAGCTGGATGGAAGACAAACACAAACAGAAAGAAGAAAAAAAACACTCCTCATCACCTGCCTGATAGCCCACCGTTCCCACCATCTCAGTGGAGAGCGGGTCGCCCGGCGTGTAGAGAGTAGCGTGGCTCAGGTCGGCGATCTTCACCATGTTGTCGTTGGTGATGAGGATGTTCTGGAGGCAGATGTCGCGGTGACTCACCCCGGACAGATGCATGTACTCCACGGCACTGCAAGAGGGGACATTATGAGGCATCATCTATAATTAAGAATTTTGGATGCATGTTTGAGGTGGAGTTTTACAAGACCGAAACAGCTATACAGACCACCAGATACAGAGCATTTTATTTTTTCTACGTTTATCTCTCATTTCGTCCCTCTGAGTAACACCTTCGAGTTGCTATAATTTATTATGTTTCATTTTTCTTACATCTGCGAATAATATCTCTTAAGCGATAATGGACCCTCAATGACGATAGTTTTCATGTGAAATAATTGTTTCTCATCACGCCCTAAACAAAGAACACTCACAGCTGCAGACAGTATCCCACACACTTACCTAAGAATCTCCATATCGACCTACCTGTGCAGCTGTCTGAGATATCTCCGGGCAATAGCCTCACTGACAAACCTGGCATCGTGTGCTCGAAGTAACATCTCCAGGTTCCCGCTCTCACAGAACTCCAGCACCAGACCTGTCCGACCTTCAAGGACAAGAAAGTGGAATCTAGACACACTAATTTGTCAATAAAAAACCCCAAAACTCACTTCCGGTATGGGCAAAGTGTAAATTTATGTAAATAGTAGTGTGATTGATCTGAAAGTGAAAGATCCAATGTAACAGACCATATCAGCCTATCTTATTCCTCTCAGAATGGAAAAGTGGACATCGTAAGTAAGGGTTGTTGGAATTGTAACATGCGATGTGCGGATGACCGTGTATGTATAATAACTGAGAGTGGTCTAGAGAACTGTCTTGCCATAGAATCAAACTTACACCGCATACTGACAGTACATAAACAGAAAGAACCATTCTATTAATTAGGACAGCGAAAAATTAAGACAGGGGAAGACCTAGAAGGCAATGAAAAAACAGACAATGAAAACTTCAGGAACATTTGGGTCGTGGTTAGGTGGTAATGGTGTTGTTTATTTGTGCTCACAACAGGATCAGTCAACTTTCTTGAATTTGTTAAACTTATTATGGTCCCCTAGAACGGAGACTTCCAAAAACTCAGAAATAATTTCCCAAGATGAAGAATGAATACGTGTGAGTATAAGAGTAAAGCGATGGATATATTTGACTCCCAGTTCTCCATCGAAAGTCAGCAGAAGTACTCTTGGAAATCATGACCCTAGTGTGTCCAGCCTCTTTAGAGTTTCAGAAAGTCGAAACACTTACTACACAAGAGTATCTTTTCTGAAGGTCATCAATTGCCTCGCTCACCAACATGAGATGTCTGCTTAACCAGACATGAGATACTGACAAGGATTTTCACAATCCACGTCACTAAATTACGCCATGTCTATCTAGACAACTACGTCACTAAAACGTGCTTTATATAGTCAAGTCGCCAAGGGAGATTACCCATATCCAAAGCGTTTTTTGTTAAATATGAACCAACAGACAACAGTTTGTAACTCCTTGCCGCGGAAAAAGGATATAGTCACTGGGAATACCCGATTTTTTTTTCATTCAAGATTAGTGCATTAAGGAGCTAACTGGCCTAAATGCGCACACTGTTTACACCGATACAGTCACCGAACATCTTAGTACTAAATTAAATGGACGTTAGTTTTAAAAAATGTAAGTAGCTGACAAAATGTAGATCTCTAATAATGAATGGTGCTTTCCTTATATGTCACTAAATGAGAAAGGGACTCCTCATCAGTGTATTTGTTTAATGGACTGAGCTCAGTCTCGGTAAAGGATCAGTAAAGCCTCGCAGTGAGTACTTGTGCTTAAACCTCGGCTAGGATCAAATCCATCAAGCAAAAAACACTGACGATGATTATGAAAGATGACGACTCACATAAAACCGATAACTTGACAGAAAATGGATTTCACTCACTTTCTCCAACAAAGACTCGCAAGCAGCGATCTACAGATTATTGATCTGGGTATAATGTACAAGATTAAGAAAAAAAAAACAACAGAGCCGCCAAAGCCACTGTATATAAAGGTAGATACTAAACCAGAGATTGTACCCATGAACGTAGCTCACCTTGATAGTAAATGGTGTTAATGAGTGCCACAATATGTTGGTGCTGTAGCCGCTTGTGTATGAGGATCTCGTCAGTGACGGCTTCCTTCTTCTGGTTGTCCTCTGGTCTGGTAAAAACACGACTCTTTATTTGTACCGTAAGATTCTTTGAGAGGAATGTGGCCGAATGTGTGGAGTGTGATATGACACGCAGAATAAAAACAGCTACAGAAGGGAAAAACGCTATTTTCGGCTATTCCCAATCGCCAATTGTTAAGGAATACGTCCTTATTCTGCTTTTTGCGACTGTGGTGCAACAGCTTGTAGATTTACACACTTTGGTGCGTTACGACTTAGACTATTAAGCCATGTCCGGGATAAATTAAATTGTGAATTGCATAACAATGTATGATTAATACATTGAAGCGCTATATAAAAGCTTAACTAAAGGTTATGAATCCCAGTCTTTCTCAGGAACAGCACTGCAGCTATCCTGGACGTCATTGTGTCAAATCATAGCGAAATTCTGTGAGGCAGAGTACTTAATTCTGAATAATGAACCTTTATCCATATCACATTGGCTGGTCGACAAACGCGTCCACCTTTATCTTAAGCCACAAAATATGGTTGCATGGTTACATGGAGGGTTGTTTATTTTTTTACTTTAAACTCTGGTTTTGTCCCTTCTGTAAATATTTCTATTCTGTGATATGATAGTTGAGGGTAATGGTATACTTCTGACACATACGATTTTACTTGCTGACTGTGCTTAGAAAGAGCTTTTATCAAGTAGAACGTCACAGTTACAGAATATATTGTTATGTTGTAGGCTCTATGAAAGACAAAGACAGAAGGTGAACTAAATATGTAAAAAGGTGACAAAATATATAAAACAGAAGAGCGTACATACGTAGGTGTTGACTGTTTCCGTTTCTTTCCTGACTGTAGTTTTAAAGCCACGGGCTGGCACTCTGTTTCTCTCATCTCGATTCCTTCCCTTAGATCTTGGGCGAGAATCACAGTGCCTGAGCGGCCTTTAGCGATCACCTGCAAACATTATCATGCACATTTTTTTCTCTGGCCAAGAACATGATAAGAACTTTCAAATCCAGTATACCTCAACGGTCAAGTTTTGTTTTTGTCATATAGTTATACTGTGGTCGTAGATTGGAAATCTCTTAATTCTTACAACAACAGAAAGCCCAGGCTGTTTATTAAGAGGGAATAAATCAAGAAAATCAAAGTTTGTGACGTGGCGTTGTTCAGCCCAAATTTATCTCTTAGTAAGACAGCTGACCGTTCGTAATAATCCTCCAACTTGTAGTTCAATCGAGCTCACTTTTCAATCAAGCTCACTTGTAGTTCAATCGAGCTCACGTGTAGTTCAATCAAGCTCACTTGCAGTTCAATCAAACTCACTTGTAGTTCAATCAAGCTCACTTGTAGTTCAATCAAGCTCACTTGTAGTTCAATCAAGCTCACTTGCAGTTCAATCAAGCTCACTTGTAGTTCAATCAAGCTCACTTGTAGTTTAAGCAAAATGTCATGTGTGAATAGCAGTGTGGCTGCTTCACCAAATCTCCCATCACAAAGTGAAAGATGCATCAGCCAAGAAAAGTCAGTATAACATATCATATTAGCCAACCATAATTTTCTTCTGGCAGTCGAAAAGTAGAAAGTGAACATAATGAATTCTGGAGTTGTAACGTGTGATGCTCGGATGACTGTAGTACAAGGTGGAAACGGAGCACTTAGTAACAGAAGCAATGGGTGCCGACGCAGAGGTCGCGGGTTCGATTCCCACACATCACTTTCTCTCCTTCTTCCATTTTCTCTCTGCATTTGTCTTTTTGAGCACATTCCCCTTTATCCTATTTTGTATGAGCATAATGTTTGTGTCTGCTCACTCCCTACTTCAGATGACCGTGCATGCATACTACTAACTGGGAATGATCTGTTGTTTCCAGGGAACACTAACTAAGGCAGAAGAAAAACAGCTGCGGCACAGCAACACTAAAAATATATGTTAAAGAATAGTATCCTGAATCTTAACTATTGTGGCAATGGGCTCCTCCGTTGGCGAAGCGAAGCCAAGAGCAACAACCGCAAAAAAAAAAAGGATAATATTCAGTTATTTCCCCTAGTATTAGGGCCCATTTTTTTTTCGGACGGGAAGCGATTATTAATTTTTGCCTCCGCCTGTCGATTTCGGTAGTTAAAGAGATACTAATAGCTATTAACAGGATATTGCATATATGCCATCATCAGCAGGACACGTATACCTTCAAACTCAGCGATTATCAACAACAGGAACAACAAATATGGCTACCACAGAAACATTGGAATAAACGGTATGGTTCACACGGAGATATAGAGGATCTCTGTCCGTGACGTCACTTACAGGGATTAGTGCTTCTGTATGTATTCTTTTTTCTTTTTATTCTCTGTCGTAAGTCCCACTCTGCAAAGACGCTGTAAATAATAGAGAGCTTGCACACTAACGATGGAATCTTTGTTACAACCATTACTGCATCGATACAGAATGCACCGTTAGTCGCGTTTAATGATTAGTGTATTTCCTACGATGGTAAGGGATCCCATCAGTAGTACGCAAGCTCTGAAATAAGAATATACCTACTTGTAATGGTTTGTATCCAATCTTAGGTAAGTCAGGTATAATGGCGTCGTAATGTTTGTTTCCTGTGGAGAGGAGATAAATGACAGGCGCCAAAACGGGAACAAGGAAAAGACGATGGTATAGTCGATTCCACTTAATCGCAATTTATTACTCTAGGACACTAACAGATGTTTCAATACAGTGACTCTCAATTAGAGTAGATATACAGTCTGCCGTTGTCTGAAAAGTGTTATTGTTAGGCGGAAGTTGCCATTACGCGGAATTTGTGCTTAATCTGATTTATCATTAACCGGATTCCACTATACTTTATTCATTGCAGTCCTCGATCCAATGACAACTGACACAATAAGCAAGTGGTCTGTGAACTTTGAACTGTGACCCACCACTCACCCCCCTCCCTACCACCTCCCTATTCTCATGAACTCGTGAGCAAAAATCATAAACCGCAGACATGCCTCTGAATTAAAATTGGTATTAATTCATTTAACTGCTCGGTTCGGTCTTTAAATAGCATGTAACTGAAAGACTGGAAAGTCTGCAGTAAGGAATGGGGCAAAGACTGTCAAATCTGTTTAGTTTTTTTTTTTTTTAGGATATTAATTTTTTAAGGCCAGACTCTACCGAAAAATCGATCTTTCGGCTTGGGAGATAGAAGCACTCATGGGGCAAATCTGCTACATAAAGTAGACGTATGCCTCTAACAGGAAACCGGCTTTTACATTTAATGATGTGGAAATAATAAAAGACATGTGAATTGCTTTGACTGTATACTGGAAAGAGTATTGTTATTATATTTGTTCCTCACTCAAAACAACAACAACAACAAAACAATGACAACAATAAGGACAGCCCACCGGACCTTCAGTTCTCAAGCTCAGTGTACCAACCATTGAGCTATCAAGCGGTTGGAGTTCAAGGCGCTAGAGGCTACATTAGTCTACACTGCGCAAATAGCATTGAGTGACTCACAACTGACATTTTCATCCGTCCCAGATTCAAGTTTAGTACCGATAGCAGATTTGCTGCCGTGAGCGTTGTGATAATGTTTCCAACGAATAGGTAAAGAAGAAATAAAGAACATCCTGTAAGCACATACCGGTTTGGATAGTCTTGGGTGGGTATTTGCTGAGAGGTAGTGTTGTGATAATGTTTCCAGCGAATAGGTAAAGAAGTAATAAAGAACAGCCTGTAAGCACATACCGGTTTTGATGGTCTTGGGTGGGTACTTGCTGAGAGGGAGTGGGTATTTGTGCGACCAGACATCTTCCAGCTCGCACGTGTGAGTGTGGATGACGGCGGGCGACCCTTCGTGTTCAAGGTCACGCAAAACCGTCACAAACTCATGGCACATGTTGCCCTGGGCAAGAACAAGACGAAGAACAGAACAGTACACAGTGGAATGTCATAAATTTATGGTACAAGTTGCTCTGGGCAAGAACAAGAACAGAACAGTACACAACAGAACCTCGTAAACTCCAATTCTACTAAAGGCAGACGGTTGCGCTTGGGCTTTGTTTGCGCTATGGTTCACCCAGTTCGCTATCCAGTAGACTAAAACCGATATTGCACGTGCATACAGAAGTTAAAAACTGTTGTTTTATTTTCCTTCACCAAGATCCGCACCACCGCACCAGGCTACACGACGGCCAAATAAATGACTCCTAGCGCAATGACCTGCTTTTACTCTTGTCAGCAAACTATTATTTATACATATACTATAATTCATTCTGTTGTCATATAGGCCTAGCAACATGTAAACAGTAAAGTGATGTGTTTTATCCATCCATCCATCCATCCATCCATCAAGAAGAAGAAGAAGAAGAAGAAGAAGAAGAACAACAACAACAACAACAACAGTCAGCTGTGTTACCTGGGAGTCCCCAGAGGCGGATCCCTGTGCCATGCATGGTGTTTTGGCGGAAGAGCAACAACCCTCTTGGCTGGCGTGGGCCTTCGAGTTGTCGCCACTGATCAGGGCATCCATTTTGCGCTTCCTATCTTTGCTCGGCTGACTCATGACTCATATTTGGCCTATCTGAAAGAGGCAGAGACATAGGAAGGCTGACATAATTCATATTAATTTTGATCTATCTGAAGGAAGAGAGAGAGAGAGAGAGAGAAGTCTTCACGAAGAACTTTGAAAGCCACTAGCCCTTCGGGCTACTGAAACATCAGATGTCACTAGCCCAAATCAGGTTTTACTAGCCCGAAGTCCCAAAACATAATAAGAGACAAACATGTTCAAATTGGACTGTAAAGTATTTTAATCACTATTGGTATTTCTATAAAAACAAATCATCACCTCAATCCAGCCTTCCGATCTTTCCATTTCTTCTCCCACATCATCTTCTCCTCCATCAGCTTCTCCTTTTTTTAGTTTGAGAAGACAGTCTGCTGCTGTGCTAGTAGCAGTTGTCTTGGTTGTGCCCTCGACTGGCTTAAAACGTTCCGCTATATACAAGTGTGGCTTGCTGTTTTCATGTTGCTTGATAGCTTCAAGCTTGAAATTTTTATTACCTGTTATGAAAACACTCTTTGCTGCCACCTTGCCCACAATACACCAGTCGCAATACATGCAATTCTCCGCACTGTCGTACCGTAACCAACAAGGCCTAGTCTACCTTGTGTCCAAGATTCCTGGAATTTTCTGTGCCTCTATTCTTCATAGTCGGTCTTTGCACCGGAACTAGAGGCTTGAGAACTACTACGAGAAGTGGAACTCGCCGACTTTCCGGGCTTTGCGCCCTTAAAATAGCGCAGATAGCTCATTTCGATCAAAACAAACTACGATTAGACTAGACTAGTCTAGGGCTAGTGCAGACGACAGATTTGTTTACAGACTTACAGAGCTCTGTGCTTTTCGTAGCAAAAGAGTTCCAAAGGTTTCCATGGACCTGATTAAAAACATGGAACCAAGTAGTTTTGTTTCGTACAACTGATTAGAAATATGTTAGAGGCTAGACTTTTGTTTTGCAAAAACTGTCATCGGACTTTTTAATATTACAAGATCCAATATGGAAGACGTGAACTCGCTTGTAAACAAAATAATGTCGATCGTTCGGAGACATCGATCATCTTCACTTTTTGCTCGTTCTTGTTTTGACTCACACGCCAGTCGGGCGTGTCAAATAATTAGCGTCACACGCCCGAACGACGATTTACACGCCTCGGGCTTCGGGCGTGTGGCTNGAGAGAGAGAGAGAGAGAGAGAGAGAGAGAGAGAAGGAGGCTACTCATGACTCATGTTTGGGGTATCTAAAAGAGAGACACAGGATGACTGACATTTTATTAATTGGCGTATCTGAAAGAGTGTGTGTGTGTGTGTGTGTGTGTGTGTGTGTGTGTGTGTGTGTNGTGTGTGTGTGTGTGTGTGTGTGTGTGTGTGTGTGTGTGTGTGTGTGTGTGTGTATGTAGGAGAAAGACAGACAGAGAGAGAAAGAGAGAGAGAGAGAGAGAGAGAGAGAGAGAGCAGCAAGGAAGGAGAGATGGGAAGGAAAGAAAGTTGAAACGTGTACAGAGACAGAGAGATACAGGGAATATTTTCACTCGACAGGGAGCAATTTCTCATCTCAACAAGCTATTTTTTAGTTCGGGACATCTAGCTTAACCGACACATGAGATACTGACAGAGAATTCCACATTCCACATCAATTAAAGAGCCTCACATCACTGATGTCTAGACAACTACGCCACCAGAACACGCTCATTCAAGTCCTCAAAGGAAATTACCCACATCCAATGTGTTTTTATTGAATGCGCAGCAACAGACAACAGTAGTAACTATTCGATATCGGAAAGTAAACAATCAGTAGTCACTGGAAATGCCCAACTTTCATCCACTGAAGAGTGGTGCTAACTGGATGTAAGTGCTAGTTGCTACGGCGACAACGCTTTGCGGCCGCTAGTCCGAATTTCCCAAAAGTGCGGTATCTGTGGGATGAGGAAGACTACAACCAGTGTCCGAGCTGGGGGGCCTGGCCGATGGCAAGGCCTGGCCCAAGATCTTCTCACATACCTCCACGGGGTGGCAACTGGAACGATCAGCACTCCTGGTTAGTGTTACCGGACGTGATCGGCAACATGTTGAGGGGCTCTATGCCACAGATACAGGCCAATCGGCCCTCGGGACAACGTATCTTCGTCCTCGCAGATGGCCGAATTGTCTTGCTTGACAAATATGCGGTCGGAATCGAGTCTACCGTCTCGCCATCATGTGCGGGGAGGGGGGGGGGACATAGGGACAACGACACAGTTGAGGCATGTGTTTCGAGCGCTTAGGGCCATACATGCCCGACGGCGTAACGACCGTGCCAGTCATCGATGGGCTCGTGCAGGGGAGGTACGAACCATCACACTCTTTCCTATTTGGTGGGCGAGCTCTACCCCAGGCGGTCCGACTGCCATAGACAGGAGGACCACCGTCTTTCAAAGGGTATCTCGCAACAGTCCAAAGCAAGTTGAGTGCCCAGTGGAGAGTGGTCAGGCCCCGGAGGCAGGGGTGAGCTGAAGGGACACCAGCCTGGGCTACCCTGGGGATACGGAATAGGGAGGGTGTTCATCCAGTTAGCATTCCGCCACCCCGCTCTCTTGCAGCAGTAAACCGGTCCGGAATCTTTATCAATTTTCTTTACCCAGTGGACCGATCGAGTCACAACTACCGCACGCAGGCCCCATACCATTGGTAACGATACTTCTGGTGACAGCATGGTACATGTAGTGCGTCATGGATTCCTTTTTAATTTCAGCTTTGTGATTGTGCTCGCTCGTAGCCTTGGACCGTTTGGGAGAACGGGGGCTTTCCGCAGAGCCACCGTTTTTTAGGGCGGGTGGCCCTCCATTCCCACACCCTCTTGAACGCAGACTACCCCCGCGGAGTGGCGAGTCGGGGTAGCCAGCTAGGACCTCATTGCACCCAGAGGCCCGAAAGTAGGCCCAGTCATTGGCCTGCCGGCACAGGTGATCCTAAGCGGGGATAAGCTACGACTCCACACCCCCATTTCACTCGGTCCGGACGTTACCACCCACCCGGCCCCAGGAGTTCATTTCATGCCGCTTTGCAACTCTCGGGTTCCCCCTCCTGTGTTCTTTGGAGAGGTGACTTGGCGAACTCGGTGGGTCGTGGGTTTTACCCACTCGAAATGTTCAGATACCAGGATGTAAGTGCTAGATCAACAACAACAACAATAACAACAACAACAACAACAACAACAACAACAACAACAACAACAGCAACAACAACAACAACAGCAATCATCCTTATTATGTCCCTAATAAAAGCTGAGAGAAAGAGCAAAAGAGAGACATGATCGAGAGACTTTTGTGATGTGGTGAACAAATTGATCTCATAGAGTTCTGCTGTTCTCAGAAGCAGGAACCTAATAAAGTGGTTAAAACTGGTTGGACTATCAATAATGACAGATTATAAAATCTGTCCTTTGGGCAGATGGTGTAATAATAATCATATAATCTGACATCACACTGCCAGAGAGGTGAAGTTTAGTCTTGAATTTGTAAAATAATAGACTAGACTAATTGCTGCAGTTTTTCTCAATGGACTCAGTGGACGTCATCTGTATAAACCTTGTCTGCAAAAAAAGGGCCAAATTTTAAAAAAATCTAACCGAAGGACTCCCACTGTAAACAGTATAATGCTACCCCATCGCGTACGGGAGCCTATCGCGTACACAAACAAAATTGTTTGCTATCATCCTAAATCTTGCGTTTCAAACCGTAAATCTACCTGGCCAACAAAGTTTCTGATACAGATAGATGTTTTGTTCAGTTTTGTTGATGAAATAGGGCGTTTTCACCCCCAAAATGGGGCCTTTTTGGTTATCAGCATTCTATCGAAACCATTTCAGTTCCGACTATGTTGCCACCAGCCAATGGGAATGGGCCAAATAATAAGGTGTTTCCCCCTTTCCCATTGGCTAAAATAGTAGTTTAGAATGTCAAGCCACCGTAGGAGTTGTGATATGCCACATTGGAGACTACCA
>JAWQUT010000142.1:307825-322148 GCA_033807755.1 Ellobium chinense
GCAATTAGGTATTTTCAGCTCCATCACGTGACCTAGGAAATCTTGCTCACACGTTGGTTTGTTTACATGCTCTGCTCATGTATGATTACTCGTCATTTATCAAAATAGCCTGGCAATCCCTAGATCACGTGGTGTAACTGACCCGTCTGAAAATACCTCATTAGCTCCTAAGTGCACCACTCTTAAATGTATACAAATCCCAGTGACCTAGATGCTTCGCCATGGTGAATAGTTATAAACTATTGTCTGTTGGTGCGTATTCAATAAGTACGCTTGGGTGTGAGTAATCTCCTTTGACGACTTGTATAGAACTCGCTCTGGTGACGTAGCTGTCTAGACATGAATGAAGTGACGTAGTTTAGTGACGTGGAATGTGGACTTCCTTGTCAGTATCTCATGTTTCACAGTAAAAAAATATCTTGCTGAGAAGAGAAAGGAAGTTCGTGATCTAGAGGTCTGGCTGGGGTACTTTTGTTTGTTTATTTGTGTGTTTGTTTGTTTGTTTGTTGGACTTGCAACCAAGCACTGGTGCGTACGTTGCTGTGGCGCGACACATGCATCTGTAAGCGCTAACCAACCACTCAATCAATGCTAACGCAAGGTCTGGTGAAATATGTCACAATCAGTCCGACAGAAAGACATCAAAACGGTTAGCCGGCAACTTAAAGAATAAAGCAGATTTTGCACATCTATCCTCGTATTATGGACTTTGGTACCTGTTAATAAACCAGAATGCTCATTATATACAACTCTATTAATCCGTTAATATCTAAAATAAATTTTCCTTTCCTTGGGCTTTGCCAGCTAATGTCAGGGTGTAGAACTACATTAAAAAACCTGTGATCTTGAGAAGACATTCACTTTGAAAGCCTTAAGTACAATTTCAGCCTTATAAATACGAACATAAAGTGTATTCTATGTATGTATTAGCATGTGGTCAAACCCAGCCCCGTAAGAAATTGGAGACCAAGTCAGGAGGAGAGATCTCCGTCTTTGAAGGAAGTTGTGAAAAAAATTTGGGTGCTAACCCCTTTCATATCCCATGTAAAACTTGAACTGTGGAAGTCTTTAACCTCATTGAGAAAAATATTCTGATATAATTGCAGGATTCTTAGAGTAACAAGTTTTTGGTTTTTTTTTTAATAAAGCCCACAGAGGACAAAATGCAATGGATGCTAAGACCTGAAATCTTAAAGCTCCTACAGAAAAAAAAATACAAATTCACTTTCTTGAATACTGCATATTTCTTACAAAGAATGCCTGTCTTATACGTACTTAAAAAAAAAAAAAAGATAAAAAAAAATATTGTTGTGATGTTAACATCAAAGTGCTTTTTACTGTGAAATCTGATACATCAGAAAAAACAAAACAAAACAAAACAATCAAAGTATGCAAAAGATAGACATACTTCTTAGTTATAGACGTATAAACCATCGACACATTTTTGGTTTCATCAGTTCTGATAGTTTCCTATAAAGACAGATATGCAGTTAGGGACTTAACGAACGAGAGTACATTTATTTGAGCTAAACTGCCTAAAAATGTTCGTCAAGTAAATTAATAATCTAAGTAATTTTAGAAACTCCTCAACACGCATTTGTCCAAACAACATTTTGATTCACTGTGACAGTCTGCGAAGCCAAATCTTATTTATCATACAACTGTATTGTAATATATATGTGCAGAGTATAGAATACTTTGATGTGTGAGCTGAATAGTATAAAATTTTTATTTACCTCTCACTGTTAAGGGCTCAGAGCCTGTATGTACTAAAATGGGCGCTATATAAATGTTTTGTATTATTATTATTATTTTATTCCAGATACTCTCGAGGACAGATGTGTAGCTGGGAACATAACCATTGTGTGTACATTTTGTTTCAGAGTTCTCTTCCCGATTCCAACAATAACGCCTCTGATACCGCCCGCCTGGGCCACTTGCATTTGCTCCATTCACTAGAGGACAAACTAATCGATCTGTCCAATATTGAGATATTCGATCCCATGGAGCTGAGAGCAACCAAGAAGTATCACAAAGACCTATGTATCGAGGGTATGAGAATAATCGATAGCCGTGCTCTAAGTTCAGCCTCGACCGATCGAAAAAAAGCCTACATCAGTTCCATCAACAAGATACGAGCTGTTGTGTACTCCTCCCAAAACAAGAGGTAACTCCCTTAAAGTCTTAGACCGGTTCCCCAACCCCCTCCTGTCTTCTTTTTTCTCTAAAACAACAGCTCACCTCCAATAGAAGAACAGCTGACTCAAGAACTAAACTGGGACACATGAAGTTTTCAGGATAGCAACGGCTGAAATGTCAAGCATGAATACTTATAGGGCTGCGAAGAGTTTGAAAATAAAGGAGAAAAGCTGTGCCGCTGCCCGGAAGTTTTAAAGTCCCTAATTTGGTTAAATATTTCATAGTAGGTCTCCCTGATCACTTAAAACAAAAGTACAACAGTCATAATTTACATCATGTTTTTTTTTTCCAATCAAGTTATCCTCTCAAACAAGAGAATTCAAAGACCACCGGAAGATATCACAAGACTGAAGTCTTACACTAAATTGAAACTTTTATGATACGTGTACGGCTGGTCCACATTGAAAGTTAATATAAATCGTTTATTTTTCAAATCGTATCTCTAACGGACCATTGTGGCAGACGTAGGCATGCGTATTTGGCATTTTCTAGTGTTATATTGCACTTTACGAACTATACTGTCAAATGCTTTTTGAAGTGAGAACAGGTTTCCTTGCTTTGTTTCCCAGATCGCCTCCAAACGTCTGTAATGGTGAGGTCCAGGATAAACTTACAACTGAAGAGACCATCGAAGTTGGCAAGGGAGATGGCGACAAACTTCCTGAATGCATCCAGAAACTGACCCTTGACCTGAAGCGACAGGTGGAGAAAACATTGTCACAGCAGAAGAAAGCCCAGCCTGCTAAGACCAGGCTTCGAAGACCGCCTTTCTACTTTCCAGATCGAAGTATTTTGGCAAAATTGTCGAATGATGAAATTCAGGACCAAAATTCTCCATCAAAACAGTTTAGAGAGCCTCCAAAACAGAAGCTGCATCAGCAACAACAGCGTCACCCGAGGGAAGCAACTGTGAAGAGACAGGAAAAGCCCTTCATGATCAAGAAACCAGCTTCGGTATTGCAGCAACATCAAAAGCAGTTCGACCGCGCGCAGTTTATGAGGCAACAAGAACAAAACATGAAGAAACTGTTGATGGCTAAACTAGGATGCCGGAAAATTCTAAAAGAACTCGGGGCGGCGACATTATTGAGGTTAAGCACACCAAGACCAGAAGCTCAAGACCCGCCTGAGATTGTGGATGACACAGACGATTCGGAAGCAGCAGTAGAAGTTCCTGAGAACATGCGACATGAAATTGAGAAACATGGCAAACTGAAAAACATCGCGGAATGGCTGGATACCACGGGCAGTGTGACTGACAAGGCGGTTGTGGTAGATGGGTTAGATATGACCTTAAATAAATTGAACATGACTGGAAGGGAGGAAGGGATGAATGAGAATTCCCCTGATAATCGGCGTTCTAGTAGCTCCCAACTGTTCACTGTGAGATGTGGCGAGGTGCAAAATATTTGCCATCCTCAGAATGGAGATTTGAACTTTCACAATCGAAACACGAACCAATCTCTGTGTCCATCTATCTCAAATGCGCAACATGGGAAGGACTCCTCGGGAACAAATAATGAAAGATTAGTTCAGTGCAAAGCATCGCCTGAATCGGGAGACTCTCTGCATGTATACAGTGTTAAGATACCTCCACCGCAGCAAACTGGCAGAGTGGAGTTTAGGAAACAGACAAACTGCAGTCTTGGCCTTCTCAGTCGACCCGATTCACCAGCTGTGTCGTCAGTGGTAGACAGTTATGATGAAGAGCCCGAAAACTCTAGCGCCGTCTGTGTCCCAGCTGGCAGTGCGAAAAAGTTCCGGCGACAACATCAGCAGCTATGTGTGCAGGAAGAACACAAGGAGCGTCGGCAACGGCGAAATTTACCCCATTATCAAATCCATTTACCATCTGGAGGACATCCTGCACGACCTCTTCCGGAAAGATTTGAGAGGCGACACAACATGCACCCATATTCTAGCAGAAAAGTATTTTGGGCAAATTTTGCTGGCACTGGAAACATCACGAGAAGTGTCTTCACGAGCAGTCAGCCAGCCCAAAGCGAGAGAGTTCGAATCCAGTCCAAATGGAACCTGCAGCCTCTCCAGGCGCCACAAGGACGGTCACCTGGCAGTATTCCCCGTCAGAGCTGTAAGCTAGCATGTCACAAAGAAACCTTAGAGCACAAACACCGGCCTTTCAGCGCTTCGCCTCTTTCCAACGGCAGATTATTTGAATTGTGCCGATGTGGTGGGACAGACAGTTTCGAAGTAAACAAACACGTGGAAGACATGAAAGGTGCACAGCTGGGCAGAGGTGAAAGTTCGTGGAATGAATCCTATATTCACAAGAGGTGGCAAAAATCCTTAACAAATTTCCAATGCATAGGGAACAGCAATAGCAAGCGCTTTTTGGCCCCATCACCAACGCCGGAGACAAGACATTTCCTCCCTCTTTAACCTTCCTCCGTGCATCAGACACATCTTTCGGACAGTATGAGAACTCGTGCAGCGTGACGTCATCTAGTCACACTGAGCTCAAGTGATGGAAATATGGGTAGGTCCAGTCTTCAAGTGTGTGCGACCTAGCACTGTATTTTTTCCCTCGGCAAAATAATGTTGTCCCTATAGATCGTCACCTCATTATTCAAGTGTTGTAGATCCATTTGCTATAGTCCTGGAACTCCTCCGAGGTGTCCTGTGTCAGGGGTAAGGACAGTGTTAGCATCAGAAGCCAGGCTAGGAAAGACAAAATGTTCCTTGATATTCATTATTCAAAGACTCTTCCAGGGGCGTCTTCTCTTCGCTAGCCCTGAACATAAGCATAGCCACCAAGATCAAATATACCATGGAAGAATCCCAGGATTAATCCTGGAATAATAAACGTAAAGAACATAGGATACTTGCAAAATGGTTTGGCGAGAAGGGAGGCCAATCTTCCCGAATATGTCAACGGCTCTGAGGACCCTTATTTCTGAATTCTTCAGTGACCAGGAGGTGAAGCATGATAACTTAAGAAGAGGAAATTTAAAGCGAACAACTGACTGATAATCAAAATTGCTCACACTCAGACTTGTTTCTTAAGTCACAGAAAGTAAAAGTAGAATCAAGAAATATTAAGCTTGTGAGTGAATGATACCTAGATGTGCATTGATGTCTAGGTTGTATGAGGAAGAGTCTATAACTTATGTAATGTAGAAATACTTCTCAACCACGATTGTCCCGCAGTCTTTGGCAATTCTCAAACAACTTCTAGTCTACATCTCCCGGGCCAGAATAATGCTAGCTGTATATTGTCCACCCGATGGAAGAAGGCAATGTAAACTTTTATGTGATACCAGTAGCTTGATATAGTCAAACACATAACACACAGCTCATAAACTCCCGCTACACACTAATCTTTACCCTCCATTTCCTATTTTCCCCTTCCAGGCCCCACTGGAGATCTAAGAACGCACTGACCCGAAACAGCCGTGGTGCAGTAATGATCCTTCCACGAGATGCCATCTTTACAGCTCCATTGCAACAAATAGCTGGTTCCCGTGTGCTGCACTCACATTAATACTGCACCACCTGCTGCTCTGTGGAATTTTCCTTATGAACATGATGTGATAGTAAAAGATTAGTTACTACAGGCAGGGCTACGGTGAATATTACATTTTTTTTTTGATATTGCTTTATTCTAAAACATACTCTCTAATGGAGCACTCAAAAAGCGATGACGTCATATTGCTGAAGGCAAAAGGAGTCCGGCCTATGAAGGCAGGACACTGGGTACAATTTCATTCCACTTTACCCAATAAGAGTTGTATGTGTACATAGTCTAGTATAATCCTTGGACTATCCCAATGTGTGTTTGGATTAGGATGGAAGGCAGAATTGGTCGATGTAAAGGAGGACTGGACCATCCAAAATTCACTGTTTTCAGAAATTGAGGAATGAAGTTTTCCAAAACTTTAAAATTAATTTTCGCAGCTGCTGTTAATGATAGCGTTTAAAACAATTTACACTAAGGTTGTCATTGCTTTCTATAGCAGAAATCTAAATTAACGTCAAGTTAATGTTTCACAGAGACTAAGGAATCAACAAAACTTTATGGGATGGCCCACTTTTACTCGTTCTCGTTGTGAAACGTAACATAGACTGAATGAATTAACTATGGGCCATTCTAATAATCACTTTATGTTGCCATTGTTATGAAGACTTGTAAAAGAGAAAAGTTGGTGTTAGAAGTTTTCACAGGCGAAAAATAGCAATTTAACCGATATCTATAGTCAATATCTATTAATAGAACCCTTTACTGTCAAAATCGCAAAAATGTGGGATGGTCCACTTTTGCTACACGGTGACCAGTTCGGATTTGGAGCGAGATTTGAGTACCGGGTATTGTACTAAGACTTTTCCCACATCCTGCCCTGAGCGGTAAACTCAAGTACACCAAAGGAGTTTCCCAGAATTATACCAAACAGATCTACGACACTGGGAAAACTGGAATTATGAAATGTCGCTGTCGTAACAGGTGAGAAACGTTCTTGACAACCACTGTTCAAAGAAAGGAAGAAAAAGATGTGGAAGGAAAGAAAAGAAGAACCGAAGGAAAAGAGAGGAGTACAATAAGTCTGTAACACGCATATTATTGTTGACTACGAATTCCATCCTTAGAGAATAATTATTAGTGTGAAAATGTTCTTGGTCACAAAATAATATTCATGCTGCGCCTGTTCTTAAAATCCCGGTGTGTATAGACATCTGTATGTATCATGAGTACATTAACATTAGCATTTATTTATATCTGTATGCTGAGCTATTATGCCATCAATTTCTGGTGAATTAAAAAAACATGAAGGTATACAGCGGCTGTATATATGTACTTCAATGTATGCAAGAATTCGGTGAGTGCGTGTGTATCAAGTAAATTCATACATATAGTAGATACTTTCCATGTGACACTGATGGGTTCCACAATGACAGAGAGCCACATCAACAGTATTACGTCAAAACGAGTTTAAAAAATAACACTAATCAAGGCAGAAATCCATAAAGTCACAGAAAATTTATTCGTTTTAGCATTGCATCATATTATGACAACAAAAAAAAACAACAAAAAAAAAAAACGTCGACAAATAAAAAAAACAACATAGCCTCAAAATAGGGGGTGGAATAAACAATAAAACTGAAGAGCAATTAATATTTGGATCTTCAAAGTCATAAATCAAACATACAGAGTTACACTTTTATCTGTGTCTCACGTAACCGAATGTTAGAACTTCATAGAATCATTTCGAATTCCATACTGCTTACATGACATCTATACTGTCCTTCAGAAGAAGACAACCCAAAGTTATTTGGTGGTAATTTAAACTGATAATGAAATGCAGAACACACGAGGGATATCAACATTTTGAATAATGCAGAGGATGAAGTTTCTAAAAGAAAGAAAAAAAAACAAAACAGTAAAGTAAAATAACGACAGACACGTTTACGACATAAAATTTGCAAATATAATATGTACATGTATTCTTTATGGGAGTTGTAAGTACAGCAATAAAATTTTATATGGAGGAACATGTGTCTGGCAAGAGATTTTAATAACACGCACTCTCTCACTCTCTCTCTCTCTCTCTCTTCCTCCCTCTCTCTCTCTCTCTTTGCAAGTAGAAAAGATTCCGTCTCTTTCTCCATACACTTACACATTCATTCATATGATTGCTTTTTTAGGTGAATTACCAAGTTCAAGATTTGTAACTTCACAATAATCACCATGACACCGGCCTTTCCAGGCCTCACAATCAACCGGTCACTTTTCACATCATTTGACCTGACCAGAGTAAACAATGCTTGAGGTGGGCCAGTTTTCTTTGGAATCGCAGTCAGTGAACGTTCACAATCGGGTTGTTGCCTTTTGCTCTCTATGTTCAGCCTTTTGGCGCACCAAAATAGTTTGCGTGGGCCTGAACTTTTACGTAGGTCAATAAGCAATCCTAGGATGTGAACGTCCAGGTTATTCATCTATTAAATTTTGGGTCACCCCATTTACCCCGTGTCCGAATAAAGTAACCGCTCTGAGTACAATAAACAAAACCTAAATATTACGACTGTCCCTTTCTTGGACTTTTATCATACTGCTCTTAATCCTTTTTTTTCCGTTCTGTTAAATTTATTCCATGTACTTATCAACTCCAGTAGCCAATGAACCACGTGAAAGAAACCCGGTGACATAAATTAGTTGGTGAAGCAGCGATCTCATTCAGAACAACAAAAAACCCATGTGAGCTCACTGACCCCATTCTGTGCACTCTTAAAAGACTGACCCGGTTTAAAGACCGCTATGCTTCAGCGGCTTTTCTTGTGACCACACCATGGACCGTCTGAGCCGCTCAGGTCACGCAAGGACCTCATAATTATTATTCAGCGCATGATCTCGACAGTCGAGGTTTAAAGGTGTGAAGAACATTCAGTTCAATGCCTATCTGTGACGCTGCCATATTGACGTTTAGTTCAAATCCGACTTTTCAGAGTTTCACAAAACAACGTCCCTGTTCCATAATATCTTAAAATTTCAAACTTTCACTGCTTGAAACAGCACCAATACAATATTCCTAATAAAATATTTAAAGTTCTCTTAATATATGATGATGATATTATTTTTGCTTTACGTATAAAATCTCGCAAATGCAAAGATTTTTGTTTTTGTTTGTTTGTTTCTTTTAAAAAACATTTATTGCCTCTGCACTTTGGACTGACATGAGTCAGAGACCCACCCCATGTCTGTCCTTACAATAAAAATCGAAAAACTTTCATTTTAATATGGAAATGAGGCACATGAGGTTTCACCACCCTTTTAATCAGGGCATGGCCGGCACTCGGGTACAGATGCATGACAGTAGTACACAGCAAGACATCGAAATGACATGTACACACACACACACTCACTCACACAAAGATAAAAGATACATACAACTTCCAAATGTAGTCGCCATATTTCCTGACCTACATACGCAATACCGGCGTCGGTTTTTCGGCGCGCCCTAGACGATGACCACATTTCTCTCCCTTTCTTGACCTACATAACGTGACCCCAGTGGGAGACCATTTCCTGCTTGACCGGAATCTAGATCATTCTCCCTTCTATTTGCAACCCTGTTTCCGGACTCTTCTGGGTCACCTGTTGTCCAAATTCTGGGACTGGAATCCATCAGATGTTTATATGTTAACTGTCCACCACAAGTAAGATCTAGTTCTAGGACTGTAAAATCGTACACACAACAAGCGATCATGGAGTTCCAATAAACTCAGATACAATGAACTCTTCTCAGATTTGGACAGCCTTTCTCAGAGAACAGTAAAGATAAACATTCAGAACAAGAACATCAGGCCTATGTACAAGTACTATATGACTTTATGACCATCTGTATACAAATAGAATACTTTCTTTATACAGCTACATCTAATAGCTCCTCAGCCCAGCAAGACTAAATATAACCTACTCTTACCCGGATTCAGCGTCACAGCCTTTTATTTTGTTTAGTTTTGTTTTTATTTTCCTAATGTACAGGCTGTGCGTAAACACTGACCAGTCTTGAGACAAATACCGCCCCTTTACTATCCCGTATTGCGTCGTCAAATGTAAGTCGTTGAACTTCAACCATTCAGAGTTCATGCCCCAGTTTGGAAAACATTTTCCGGGAGAAATTCAAAGGAATGCGATCANCAAATAATTGTGTAGGCTATTTTGATAATTAACAGTTTTCATTCCTTTGGAATCGGTTCTGATATCACCAAAACCTTGTGCACCAAGTTTAGTAACAGTGGGCACCAAAAAAAAAAACAAACAACTAACGATCTGATTGAGAGCACCAATTTTCCAGGAGATTACCGCAAAGAGCTACGAGTCTTATGACATTTCCAGGAGATGTTGTCTTTACAGCAAATTCCAGAAGAATCCCAGGAGCTCATGAAATTTCAGAACAGTGCATGAAGCCTGACAGTCACACCCTCATAATTTGACCTTATCCCCTTTCACTACCTCTTAATTTTTAAGTCACTGATGACAATATTCAAGAACTCTCTCACCTAGTGCAGGCCCTGCATTCAGCGCGAGAGTCCCGAGATATTGCCGGTAAAGGTAAGGACGTGCAAGTACGTTTTACACAGCGAATGATTTATTCTCCTTTTGTTTAAGCCCTGGTGAATTGTGGGGAGACGGGGTTCTCCAGGGTTCCGTAGCTTGGGTCGTAGCGACACACAACACATCCCATACAGCCGGCAATGAACAGCAAAGCACCACCTACGCCAGGGAAAAATGGCGCCCATGATATGAAATCCTGGTCACCTTTACTGGCAATGATCAGACAGCCGACCACGGCTAGGAACGCTGTGAGAGAAAGAAGATAAGTCCATATTATTCTGTATACATGTGTATTACTATAATGAACAGAATGTATTGAGTAGTACTTTACAACACATGGGGTAAATGCCAACCCGGGGTAAATGCCAACCCGGGGTAAATGCCAACCCTGGGCAAAGTGCAGTTAAGATGACTGAATATGACATTCAGAGCTGACATTTGAGAACTTCTATTACATACATGACATCACAGTCGATAAAAGATTCAGAGTTCAAAATGTTCAAGTTTGGATCTTTTTGAGGATTTTATGTCTAAGGAGACATGCTCATGTGATATTTCCTCTTGCTACGATTATATCGCACGTTACAAACCAGATTCAGATTATGTAACTTTCACATCTAGCTCGTAACGAACAATATGAATGTAACACAACAGATATGTCATACGCGCAATGCGCATGCCTGTCTCTGATATGAGGTCTGTAAAGTATACAAGATTAACAATGAAAGCGTTCTAATATCAAGATGGAGGAAAAGAATGCTAGCAGGATGATACAAAAAGACCAGGTTTCAAAGAGTGTGAAAATAACGCAAGAGATGAGCACAGAGAGAGGGAGTGCAAGAGGGGAAAGGTGGAAATGGGGGTGGGGGTGGAGGTTGGAGGGATTAGTTAGACGAATACATCAACAGAGAAGAGAACAGTCAATCGATGGACCATGAGAGAGGTCTTGATAGTGGAGGAGGCTGAGCAATGGTGACCGTGTCCGTTTTGCGATGATGCCGGGCTGTAGACAACGACAATAACAACAACAACAACAAAATAACAACACCAATAACAGTAGTAGCAGCAGCTGCAAAATGTGCACTATGCCAGGTGCTTTCTTTTGGGGCGGAGAGGGGGTGAGGAGGGAAGGGGTCACCCCACATCATAGAATACCCGCCGGAAGTTCATTGAAGAATTTCGGAGAAGCAAGCATACAAGCAAATAAACAAATAAATAAACATTAAAGATGAACTCACCTGAAATCATAGTTGGTGTGTAGTAGAGAATGTATGAAAGGTTTCTGAAGAACTTGCTGCTGCCCATGGAATAACATACCCACAGAGGGATCAGGGCAAATGTTGCCAACAGGGCAATAGCTGTGGCCGCAGTTTCAAAGTCCCTAATCAGCTCCCAGGCGGGCATCGTGTGTTCGGAGCTGCGACCTGAAACATACAGCAATACGTTTACAGAACGGATATTCCCGTAGAGTGACGTCAAAAAGTGAATAGGAAATGCACAGCTGTCACACTGCAAAAAAAAAATATATATATGTAGCTCTACACTGTTTGGTCATGCTCATCTCAAAGTAGCCTAAGTCATATTTTGATGAATTTGAGTTGTTTAATGGTCTTTCATTTATCTTGTTATTGCTGTAGAAAAAAAAATGTAGAGTTTTGACGTTATTACACCCTACTTTTACAACCTTATCTGTCTCAGTGTTTAGGTTTGAGCATCAGGTTAAGGACGCTAAATTTCTCAAAACCTCAATAATTGACCTAGGCAAACATAGAATAAGCATGACGATTTGAGGTCTATGGTTTCCTAAGAGTGAGAGTGAGTGAGAGAGAGAGAGAGAGAGAGAGAGAGAGAGAGGGTGTGAGAGAGAGAGCGAGAGAGAAGGGAAGAGAGAAGTAGAGGGAGAGAAAGAGGGAGAGAAAGAGAGAGAGAAGGAGAGCGAGAGAGAGGGAGAGAGAGAGAGCCTATCAGTCGTTCTGTCGACACAGCCGGAGTTTTCAAGGAAGTTGGTTCAAACTAAAGCACATAGAACAAAAGTTTACTTGTATTCTCCATTCCAACCGAATATTTTGTAAGACTTCAATGCTGATCTGGATCATTTGTCAATGAGATTAGCCAACCAAAAAAAACAGCACTAATTATGATTAATAATAGCATAATAATATGGGCTGGACATCTGCGCGTGTGTAACTTTATGTAGAGTTTTCCTTCTATGCCGCCCTCATCCCCCTCCCTCCCCACCCCTCACCCTAACTCACACGCACACACACAAGCCCATCCACACATATCCTGATCCAAAAACTCACTATAATCATCGTCTGTAATCCAGAAGTTGTTGCAGCCACCGAGTTGCCCATCGCACACTTCATCCTGCCACAGTCCGAGTTTTACATTCATCTTTACAATGCCCTGGATATAATTATACTCGTACCAATTGGGCAACAGTAAACCGGTCAGGCACAGCGCTGCCCCAGCCACCTGAAAGCAATAACAATAACAATAACTTTATTAAGCTCATGTTTCGTACCGCGAAGCCAGATACATCAGAAGACGAAAAGTGAGATAAAGCCTTTTGAAAAACAAAGTTTGATCCTTTCATTTTTGAGAGAGTTTTGCCTCCTCTGCCAAATAAAATAGTGCCACGTATAAATTCAGTTTTATTTCCTGCTGTTCGAAACATTGTGAAAATATTTTAAAAAGATGAGAATACAAAAAGTAAGGAATAGTTTAGTGCATAGAATTATAAACCACTACACTTCTGAAAATTTAGATTTTCCATCCATCCATCCATCCATCCATCCATCCATCCATCCATCCATGTGCCCGTCTTAGAATTCATTTTTCCGCCCATCCGTTCGGTCTGTCTGTCTGTCCGTCTGTTTGTCTTTACAGAGTGATTTTATGTAGGGTTTTGTTTTTTTGTTTGTTGTGGTTTTNTGGGGGGAAGAGGGGAGGGGGCTAAGGGAGGCTATAAACTGAACTCACCGTCAGTACTGTGGCAATGATGAAAACTACCAGCTCAACGTTTCTTTTCTTTCCTGCCGTCATGATTCCTGATGGTCAGTTTTGATCTGTGGACAGACACCCACCAAAACGATACTGATTACGTTTCCGATGAAGATAATGATGAGAGGAAGGGAGAAAACTCAGTCGACTAGGGGAAGAAACTCAGAAAGGACGAGACAAGGGAGATAAGCTTGAGAAAAAAGAATCCAAAATTAGTGTTGGGTCGATAACAAATTTAAGTGTCGATGTCATATCGAATATACTTATGGTATCGATACAGACACCGCGTGCTTCATGCCGTACAAAAAAAACATAACTGTAATAAAATGCGTCATGTGCTTGGCGATCACGTGTCATCATTAAGATATGAGATGATACAGACATCAAAAGATCGTTACAAAATAAAAACTGCACAAAAACATGTAGATATGCACGCGGTATTGCGGTTTTTATCCACCTAGGTGAACCACCTCTCTCAACGTTATTATCGCAGATATGATGATTGTGTCGTTTCGCCTTTGCCATGCAAGTTTGTTGAAAAGATTAAGTCCTCGCGTTTCACGGGAATGCAGAGAACGAGAGGCGTTCATAAAATACGTCTAGGCAAAATGAAAATGCGTATAGGCCAACACGCACTTTTTTTTTTTTTTGGTTTTCTGTGGGAGAGAGAAGACTGCTTCTAGCTACAGAATCTTTCGTGGTTGATCGCCCTATGGATTCACTGAGCCGTGTCTCTACAAGAGCTGTTAGTTTTTTGTTTTTTTTCTCAAGCCTGTGTTCTCAACTGTGTATATATGTACAGATGTAATTTGACACAATGTTAACATACTAGACTACGTAGAGATGTATTCTGACAGAATGTTAAAATACAGATGTGAACACAGTCAACTCCGTATAATCGCAACTCTCCATGAGCATTTTGAGAAAAAGGGGGNGGGGGGGGGGGGAGCAGGGAACGAAGAGAGGAAAAAGAAAAGCTTCACTGAAAATTGCACGACGATTATCCACTTCAAATTCTACAATGTCCTGGTCGCCTCTAGGACTCCCCCCCCC
>JAWQUT010000142.1:330007-341742 GCA_033807755.1 Ellobium chinense
GGGGGGGGGGGGTTGAGGGGAGTGAAGGGGAAGCAGCCTCTTAGGCTTTCGGTTCGCGACTCACAGAGACAGAGATAGCGAGAGAGTAGTGAAACTGGAGAGAGAGAAGAGAGCATGAAGCTGAGGTAAAAGGAGAAAGTGTGACGAATAAAAGACTAAACTTTATGACTTTTTAAGCTGTGTCTATGTCTATAATAAAAGTCGCAGCATATTTCCCAAGGCTTCAGGGAATAAATTACAGGGTGAATAATCTCGAAAGGTGTATGAAAACAACTGATTCAAATCTTCTTGACCCAAAAATTTTGGCTCTGCTAAAAATACACAAGTGTTACTCTCAAAACCTGAACGAACGTCCTGGAAAAATCAATAGAGAGAGTGTCGCGATCTGGGTCCACCGTGCGGGAGGAGGGGAAATGCCTCACACAACAAAACTCTACAGTCTATTCGTTCCCTTCCTCCTAGGGCTTTTAACAGCTTCACACAGCCTCCATTTTGACACACCGTTTACAGTCGTGTACCACAATTTAGGTCAAATGCAAATTCTGATGTCACATTTATTTTTGTTCGTCCGAATATTAGACAGTATCCAGAGTATATGACCTAAATATGAGCTAAAAACTGCAAAGGCCGCCCGGGGTATATAAAGAAAGGATAGGCAGGATAAGACCGACATTAATTTATAATCAACCTCAAACTCTATATCAGAGCGATATAGTTTCAAAATTGTACGTGTAAAGAATTTCTCACAAATTGTGAAGGGCAAACCGCTGTTTTATAATTCCTCCGAAAGGCACAGCAAAGAAAACTGATATAAAAACTTGTAGTATTTGAAATATGATAGTAAATCCACCAGATTCGAGCCAGTGTCTACAGCCATTTCTAGGGTAGGCGTTCTATCCCACTGTAATTATCAGATAGAACAGCTTTAAGCACGTAGCAACTCAAGCTGAATTACATTTTTTCATGCCATTTACAATGATGTTAACGGTTCCCATTTTATCCAAACTTCGTTCATAGAAGATGCCAATGTTTTTTTCACTGATGTTTTACACATCTCATTAACTTATCTAGGGGTCCAAGGCCAAACTACTTTGCAAACATGTTGTTTAGTTCTTCTTCCAAATTTTGACACAAAGGAAAATGCCCCTAAACCAATTAGATTTGAGAACTTAGGCAGTGAAGCAGGCTACCTAATATTTTAGGTCTTTTCACTCAGTAAACAAGGTAACCTTACCCACCAAGCAACAACCACAAAATTTATACTTGAGTAGCTAAACCTCACCTATTCTGAGTCTACACATATATTTGCACCTATCTAAGCCTTTGAAATTAAAATCCAACCCCTTCCCCCCCTCCCCATGGCCAATTTTGTGATTTTATAGGGACTATTTAAAATTGCCTATTTTTAAGCCAGGTGCTATTGGCATCTTCATACCTATAGCTAACACCTGATAAGACGGCATTTTACTTACTTCTCTTTGTTTGTGACCGATTTGCCAGCCATACTTGATTGATTGATTGAATGCCTTTGGATCTTCGAGAAATAAACACATCTGAACGCAGCCTTATGCCACGGTCCACCTGTTTAACTCCGGCTGAATCCATACAAGATGCCCAGTGAACCACGACGTTACATTCCAAACCAGGTCAGATCTGGCACAGACCTGGTACAAAGAAAACTCTGCGCCATCTAAGTAAACACTTCTACAGTGTGACCGTATGCAGCACTCCATACCTTAAATAACGTATATTGCTTTAACCACAGTACAGGGACTACTACTAATGCTTGGGGGTGTAGGGCAACAACGTTAACTAACAAGTTTAACAAGTTTAACATGTTTATTAGGAATAAGCCCAGACCACAGCCGTGGCACATGGGCAACATACAGTAAGGATTATGCGCACGGCCACAGGACCCTTGTTGTCTCTGCTAATTTACAGGAAGAAAAAAAACAAAAACGTATAGGGCAAATTTTGTCGGATTCAGATTTTGGTATCTTTATATAGAGCATAAAATCTGGGGTTATTATTTCGTAGCCTTCATAATTTCCGGAATTAACCACCATGTACCACTGATTAACTGATTTTATTTGTTTTTCATCCTCTCTTAATCTAGTGCCCAGCGTATCAGATCTGATACATTTCGTGGAACAAAGAAAAAGCAAATCAAGATCATCACCCCACCATAATGGTGTGAAGTCGCATAAGCGGGCATTAGCCTGGATATGAGACTTATAAACCACATTATTATTATTATTATTATTATTATTATTATCATTTTGATGCTTGTTCCAGCATAGTGGATCCAGAAGTGATCCAAAAAACTGGAGCTCGGACTTTTTGTGCCATTGTAAATAGGGCTGGGCACTAGAGGGTTAATGTATCATTTTAGAAGCATCCGGTGTGTTTTCCGTAAACCAACAGAACTATTCCGGTCAGGTTTTGTGAAACTCACTGACGTGACGACCTTTTCTGTACCTTACACATACAATCTGCACTGTTGGAGTTACCGTTCTATACATGCTCGGACAGATTACCTGTATTTTTTTTTGTTTTGTTTGAGACACAATTGCTTTAAAGATAATTTTGTCAGGTAGTGAAGTACATTTTCTTTATAAAGTCTAATGCGCTCCATAATGTAAATATTTCTAATACAGGCCAGCCCCAACCATTTTTCTTACTTTTTAAAAAAGAATTATGTTGGTGATAAACTACTGTGTACAGACATATTATTTTGAGATGCGATCCTTCACTCGACACTTTGAAAAATGTAGTTGGCGTTAACTTAAATCCGACATGACAGAACCTTTCGGAAGTAATCTTGTAAAATACTCAAAAGATCTTTTCAGAAACCATTTTGTAAGATGTGTCCTTCTGCTTTGAAATTAGAAGTAACATGAGAACTTGAGCATTCACGATGGGACCTCCTGCCATCGTAAAAATTACATTAACCTTGCATGTTGCAAGCCGCTAAGGGTGCATTCAGCACCGATAACTAATGTAATTCTTATGATAGTAAAAGATCTCATCGTGACTACACACGATCTCAATTCATAACCCCCATGGTGGAGGTAATTACAAATGTACCTGGTCTAATGACCCCCTGTGTATCATGACCACCTGTGATGGTATCAGGCAGGGACAACTGTTTCCTGTATATTTAACCTCCATGTAACGACCAGTCAGCCACCTGTAAAACAGTACCGCGATCATCATTTCTCTTTGTACTACAGAGTGCAAATGTAAGAAATTACATGGTGCAGACGGCCGTTGATTAGCATATATTATTTATATGGTCACCGTTGAGCAACAGTGGACCATCCTACATTTTTGTGATTAGGGCGGTAAAGGGTTCTATAAATAGATATTGACTCAATCTTGCTATACATGTCGGTTACACTGCTATGTTTGACCTGTGTGGGACTTCTAACAGCAACTTTTCTTGTTTACAGGTCTTATGACAACAACTCTATCTTTGGCTGCCAGAAAATCGGGGGAATTTACCGTTTGTACCCGTCGTCAGAGGAGGCACGCTCAAAGATCCTTGCGGTGGGGTTTAGTTTGAGAGGACAGAGAATTATACCCAGCCCTGTGAATCCGACGAAAGTTTTTTTACGTAGACGGCGTTGAAGTCGCGGCATGCAAACGTCATCTCTAATATTCCGCTTTCTGTGGCAGAAGAAGATCTGCTAGAGGCCATTATCACTGCAGGGTACGAACCCCTTTCTGACATGCGTTTAGACTGTGCGAGGGATGCAGCCGGTTTTTTTGGACAAAATTTCGCAACGGGAATCGAAGCCTATTTATCAGAAAACCCACGAATCGCCTACTTAAATCTGTGAATAAGATTCACTACAGTTTCACTGCGTACCTGTACTACGCTGAAAGGGAGGAAGTTGAGCGAGTGACCCCTCCTGAGAACCCGCCTTCGCTAGCACTTGACCCTGAGGCTCGCGACACTCCTGCGGATGAAGACACCGAAACCGTGACGGAGAGTTCTGTATGTGACACGGGGGCTGTGCCGTGAGTGAGGTGGTTAAAACGTGCTCTGACAGCCTTGGGCGGGAGTCAGTTAGCGGAGAGGGGGCGGGAGTTGAAGACTCGACTACCGAAGGAAATATCATTAAAATTTGTAAGGAGAAAAAGCCAGAAGATTCTAAAGGTCACAGTGGAAGAAGAGGGAAATCCGCGAAGACTAGGGAAAAGGGTAGGGCGCGAACTAAAGATCTGAATTGAATTGAACTACCTTCACGTCGAAGGGAAGAGCACACGCCCGCAATCTCTGAATAGAACCAGCGATTCGCACTCCGCATCGCCGAGCAAACGGCCTTCCAGTTTCACAACATAGGCCAGAGAGTATTGAACGGACAGATATTTCGGAATTCGACCCGGCGACTACGAGTAAGACCAGCGGACTAACTGATGGTACATTCTATCACGATTACAACATGTGACGTGAGAGGACTCCGAAATTTAAAGAAAAGAAAATCACTACTCAGCTTTTTTTAAAAAGGAAACACTCCAACATTATTTGTTTACAAGAAACATAGACTATATAGAAAAAGAAGACTGAGAGCAGTGGGAAAAACAATGGGGCACGGGATTTTTTGGTTCCCCGGGTACAAAGCATAGCAGAGGTATGATAAAACTTTTGAACAGTAAGTTTGAGAAAGGGCAAAACATTTACAGTGATGAAAGAATACTTGTTGTTAAATGCAAGAAGGATAATGATAGCTTTGTGATAATAAATATTTATGCACCTCCAAATAATGAAAGGGAAAAAGTTGAATTTTTAAAGCATGTAGAAAAAGTGATAGAAGAAAATATTGATCCACAACAGCATAATAATTATACTTGCAGGAGACTTTTAACACAGTTATTAATAATCTTAAGGGCAAGTGCGGCACCCTGTAGGGGTAAAATTAGGTAAAATTGTGTAAAATGAGTTTAGCCCTCTACGGCCCACGGTATCATATATGATACTTAAGATTAGATGGCCACTAATCTCTGCTCCCATCTTGTACCTGTCTAAAACCACCAATTACTGGTCATTCGTCACCGGGGTTTTTGTAGCAAGGCAACTTTACGATGTAAACCTATCCCGAAGAACAGGGTGGACTTTCAAGTTCATCGACATTTGATTGCGACGTTCCATTCAAGACAGACCTTTGGAAAAGAAAGCTCAACACACTCAGGGTGAGTTTTTCTGTCTTTTTCTCTTACAAATGCTAAGAATTAAAGTGCAACTATGAGCCCAATGTGATAATTTCAGAATAGTTATTTATATTTAGCTTTTATGATGTTTGGAAATAAAGCGTATCATATATGATACTTTGGGCTGTAAGGGATGAAAGTATCATATATGATACACAGATGTTAATGCATGCCATGTTCTAACAGTTTGTCGCTTGATAAAATGGATTAAACAGGAGGTTTTAGAAGTTGATTTCGGCCTATAAATGTAGCATATAGCTTATACAAGCCCAAGACATCATCTTATCTTTCTGATGCAAGAGATTTCTAAGTACTTTTTGATATTTTATGTCACCAGATGAATACGGATAAAAACATCAGTGATGTCTTGGAATTCATAAACAGTGATGATGTGACTTTGAACTAAGTTCAGATGATGAATATGTGCCTGATTATGGAGATCTTGATGAAGAGGACGAAGAAATGCATACAACGCCTAAAAAGAAGAGAAAGACGACTGTTTCATAGAAGTGCCAAAATCGAAGAGGCGCCTGTATGGAGATGATGCTGATGATGTTCCCCTAGCCCAACTAAGGCAGCAAGCTCAACCACAACCTGGACCATCCTGGGCTGACTCTGACGATGACGACGACGATGTTCCTCTGGCTCAGCTCATGCTCATGGAGCAGGAAGAAGCAGCCACTGATGACAGTGAGGTGGTACTGGAAGGTCCACAATGGACTTCTGGACCATTCACTAGCGCACCAGTTTCATTTCTTGGGGAACCTGAAGTGGTAACGGAGGTAGCTACCCCACACACTTACTTCAGTAAATTCGTGACTGATGAAATACTGCAGCTAATAGCAACGCAAACAAACATGTATGCCATAGAAGCAAAGGGCATCAAGCTTAAAACGACAACAAAAGAAATAGAGACCCTCATTGGGATGTATTTCAGAATGGGGCTGATGAAAGGCTACAATGTCAGAACATATTGGGCAGCAGGCACGCGATACGGACCGGTGGCAGATGCTATGCCGAGGAATAGATTTGTATCGCTCGTTGCCAATCTCCTTTTTGTCCAGAATTCCACAGTGCCAGAAGCAGAGCGAATAAAGGATAAATTATGGAAGCTGCGACCATGGATACGTTCTCTTCAAAACACTCTTGCCTCAGTTCACCCAGAGGAACATACGCTGTGGATGAAATCATGGTTCCATTCAAAGGAAGGTCATCTCTGATACAATATATTCGTGGAAAGCCTCATCCATGGGGATTCAAAATGTGGGGTAGGGCCGGTGCTTCTGGGATTCTGTACGAGTTTGATATATACCAAGGAGCTGCTGGAGCACCAGCTCTGAAATCCCCACTTGGAGTTGGCGGTCAGGCTGTCATGACAAATCACTGCAACAAAACGTTGGTACGTGCGCATATTCTGGCACACAGTTTCCATCGTCTCCGTGGTTAGCTGGCTCCTGTATAAGCGTCATTGCAAACTCCTTGGCCAAAAGCCTTGCAACTTCGCTGAAATTCAGTCTCCCGTTGCGGCATCCTTGATTGAAATCAGACGCCTCACAGGAAGACCGTCTACATCATCAACTCCCGTTTCAAACATACCAATGCACAGGAGAACCATCGTTAATTCTGAAGTTCGTCTTGACAGTACAGACCATCTTCCACAATGGGCAGAGGCCAGAGGAAAATGCAAAAATCAAAACTGTCGACACCTTACGTTCATCAAGTGTGAAAAGTGCAGTTTTACCAGAGACAATGTTTNGAAAACCCCAGTTTATCTTCCTTCCTGGCCCTACGTGACCCATTTTTCACCCCAAAATGACAAAGTTCCCTTTATTAATGAAAATCACCTAGTTCTGCCGCACGTCCCCTTAAAGATGTGATCGCTGGAGAGAAGCATAGCTCAGAAACAGTACGTAACTTTCAGAATGTTATATCTTCATCTCATCTTTTTGACACTTGGAGAACTCTCAACCCTGAAAAAGTAGAATACACTTGGAAGAGAACTACACCATTTACAGCTAGAAGACTTGATTATATTTTTGTCAGCAATGATTTGATAAGATGTGGACTAGCATCAGAAATAATGTCTGTACCTATGACAGGCCATAGAGCAGTATTGTTCAGCTTCGAACTCCAAAAATTTAACAGAGGACCATCATACAACAAATTTAACAACAGTTTGCTCCAAGATTCAATCTTTGTAAAGGAAATGATGACATGCCTACTGGAAACTTCTAAAACGTTTATTAACATGAATCCACATGACAAATGGGAACTCATAAAAAAAAAAGCAAAGGAAAAAAGCTATCAATTTCAGTAAAAGGAAAGCAGGAACAAAACAAAGTATTAAAAGTATGATTGAGAAAAAGCTAAATGAACTGGAACAGAAATTAGCATCATAGCCTGACAATGAAGAACTAATAAAAGACATTGGTAAGCTAAAAGCACATCTTGAACTGATTACTTTAACTGAACAAAGAGGAGCAGCAATTAGCGCTAATATAAAATGGATTGAAGAAGGAGAGAGAGGAACAGCTTTTTTTCTAGGACTTGAACAATGCAGAAGGAAAGGAAATACAATAACAAAATTAGAAACTGCCCACGGAGAGACAAAGTCACAACAAGAAATACAGGATGAAATTTACAGATATTACTCTAATCTGTACAAGAAAGAAACCGGCAATGATTACTTAGCCAGGGAGGAATTTCATGCAGATATTATTATACCAGAACTCAGTCAGGAGGAACAAGATCTATGTGATAATGACATCCCTATTGAGGAGATAGGAAATTGCTTAAAACAACTTAAAAATAACTCTGCCCCAGGAATGGATGGACTAACAGCAGAATTTTACAAAACATTCTGGGAGGAAATTAAACACGATCTTTATCAAAGTTATATCAATAGCATGGAGAAGGGGGTGCTGTCATATTCACAAACAATAAGTGTAACAACTCTTATCCACAAAGGAAAAGAATTATCCAGAGCTGTTTTGAACAATTGGAGACCTATTTCTTTGACAAACGTTGACTATAAAATCCTAGCAAAGGTATTAGCAGAAAGGCTTAAAGGGGTCCTCCCAGTTTTAATCTCTGAAACACAAGCAGGATTCATGAAAGGCAGGAAAATTTCCACAATAATTAGACAAATTGATGATCTGTTAGAATATGCAAAACAAAAAAATCAGACAGGACATTTACTGGCTGTGGATTACAATAAATGCTTTGACAGTGTATCACATGAATATCTTTGGCATAGTCTTGAAAAATTTGGGTTCGGGGAGAAGTTCATCAGATGGATTAAGCTACTCATCTCGGAAGCAAGAGGATGCATTATTAATGGTGGATGGCTGACAGACTTCTTCCACATAGGACGTGGCTTAAGGCAAGGATGTCCTTGCTCACAGCTGACCTACTTACTGGTTGCAGAGCTGTTAGCTCTTAAAATTAAACATTGCAAAATCATTAAAGGACTTAAATTATCCTCACATGCTGACCCTGTTAAAATAGTATAATATGCTGACGATACGACCCTATTTGCAAAAGATGAGATGGATTTCAGAGAGATATTAGCCAAACTAAAATTATTCACAAGCTTCTCAGGCCTCAGCCTTAACCACAAAAAGTCACAGCTAATGCCAGGTGTCTGAGCATTTCGTGTGGTCAATTCCACGCCCACTGAGTTCGCCAAGTCGCCCCTCCAAAGAACACAGGAGGGGAAACCCGAGAGTTGCAAAGAGGCTTTAATAGAACTCCTGCGGCTGGACGGGTGGTATCCTCCAGCGAATTGAAATGGGGGTGTGGAGTCGTAGCTTATCCCCGCTTAGGATCACCACAGCTAATGCCAATCAGCAACATAACGCCAGATTTATCAAACACACAAGGTATAACAAGGGCACAACAAGTTAAGATATTAGGTTATACCTTTCAAAATGGAGTATCAGCTGCTGGTGTGGAAGAGAACTGGAACAGCGTCTTAGAAACTATAGAAAGACAAATAAAACTATGGTCCAAAAGAAACCTTTCCATCCACGGCAAGGTACTACTAGTTAAAACATTTATGATTTCTCAATGTATTTATGTGATGCAAAGTATTAGCCTGCCAGATAATATTCTTGACCAAATAAACCGTAAATTATTTGCATTCATTTGGAGAAAGAAATTCTCCAACAGAAAAGCGTTTAAAAAAGTAAAGCGTAAAACTCTCTGTACACCAGAAGAGGATGGAGGACTGAATATGATTGATGTACATAATATGCGAGACAGCTTTTTGATAGGCTGGGCAGTAAAACTTCTTCGAGAGGAAAGCATGTAGTCTAGACAAAGCTGCCGGAACAGATTTTACTGTACGTAGGAGGGAAGAGAGTGTTTGAAGCCTATCCTGACACAAAAGAAATAAACTGTATCCTGAAACACATTGAGGCCACATTTTGGAAAAAAAGTGGTCAAAGCCTGGCTTATACACAACACTAAAAAAGAACAGGTTAACGACATTAAAGCATACATTTGGAACAATAAAGACATAAAGTACAAAAATAAAATGCTCTATTTCCGTAGCTGGGTAGTAGCGGGCGTTAACTACGTACACCAGTTAGAGGAAGGAGGGAGATTTATTACGTGGGAAAACATAGTCGAGCGAATAGGACAATCACCACAGCTAATATTTGAATATAATGCTCTAAACCATGCTTACGTCAAATTCAGAGAAAAGCATGCATTTAAGACACTTCCAAATGTCCAGATATGCTTTAAAGATAAAGATATATATATATTCAAAGACTGCATAACACCTAAAATAATCAGAAAATCTATTGTTAAAGATGTTCAGCCAGAGCTACATATCAAAAGTTTTTGGAAAAGAAAATGTTATATTGACACAAGACTAACACCCCATTTTACAAATGGGTAGGCAGGCAACGCACCAGCAGCGAAAGAATACCTAGCGCACCGAAAGGCATCATAGACGAATGCATTAAAAATTTGACTCCGTGAAAAAGTTGGACGATTGACGAATCGGGCGGATTGAAAAGATCTACCGGAGATTATATTCCGTTGCTATACACATTCTTTTTTTTTTTTTTTAAAAGGGCAAAAATAAATAAAGAGGACTGATGTGTATAGTTACTTTTTGTGTATTTTTCTACGAATTTAGGTGAAAACCGCATGTTTTTACGTTACGTAGTTCTCAAGAAATCTGTGACACAAATTTGGCTGAAGCGTTTTATTAATATAGATAAATAAGGAACAGTGGAATCTAGCTATGAAAATAACCAAAGAGACGAGAATAAGAAATCTGCAGTGGAAGATATTACATAACATTTATCCAACGTCTATCCTTCTTCAGAAAATGTCTATCAAAGAAACAAAGATGTGCCAGCACTGCGGTAAAATTGATTACCTGGAGCATTTTTTTTTTTGCAACATGTAACCTGGTCAAACCTCTATGGCAGGAAATTGAAATGTTGATAAATTCATGGACGGGGGAAAGGATAAGATAAAGCTTGAGGAAAGATCAATTCTTTTTGGAATCACGGAATCAAAATGAAATTTCAGATAATATGCACATGATGAAACGAATAAACCATCTCATATTGATCGGCAAAATGTGCATAAGCATGGTTAAATATGGTAAAAACCGACGAAATCTTTTGAAAACCCACTACAGTCAATGTGAATTAAGGGAAGCTACTGTGATCCTGAAGTAGAGAAATGAATGAATGGAGATAATGAGAGAATGAGCGAATGTATAATAAAGCAAAAAAAAAAAAGGGGGGGGGGCTATGATAAAAAGGAAGTGAAACATGCATGTCCATAGTGCCTTCAAGAAATAAAATACTTCCTGTACTCATATACTTCTCTTGAGATCAAATTCAACTACTTCAGTCATTCATTCATTTAGCCTTTAACTTACTTAGATACTTAATCATTATATTATATTATATTATATTATATTATGAAATGCCACTGAAAGTATGAGCTTGCATTCGTCACCTTCAGCAACTTAGACTGACCTGAGGCAATATGACACAGTACGGCACTGAACAGCCAACAACACTGCAAGGCCATATCTGCCTGCACAAATGCATGACATAATATAACTGAAAACTATGAATGGCTATATATACACCACGCTCGTACTGTCTGCTGTTATATTTATAGACCTACATAGGTCCGTCCACAGTTGACAACGCAGAGATCGGTAAGAGTAACTCTGGTAACTATGACCTCAAAGGTCCGATACACAGTGAACTCCAAGGTTGCTGTATAAGCATACTGAAAAAGGCATTCATTATTTTTATTTATTTATTTATTTATTTATTTATTTATTTATTTATTTATATATATATATATTTATTTATTTATTTTAGTATTTATTTATATTTCCCTCCTTTTTCTTTCTTTTATTTGTTTATGTGCTTGTTGAGTTTCTCCTATTTGTTGATGTATACTTTGCCCTAACATAACGTCTAGTTGTTTGTTGTTTTTTTTTAACCTATTGTATGGTAGTTATTTAAATTATGATA
>JAWQUT010000142.1:344908-371355 GCA_033807755.1 Ellobium chinense
TGTGTGTGTGTGTGTGTGTGTGCGCGCATGCGTGCGTGCGTGCGTGCTAGGGCAGTCAGTCGCCTACTGAAGAACAAAGGAGCTCGAAAAGCGTTTGCAGAGAAGTATAGTGCATTTATATATATTGCACATAAACGAATCTAGGTCTGCTTATTTTTTGTTAGTTTTTTCTTAATAAAAACATAACAAAAACGAGGTGTTACATCACAGTGATGTGAACCTGTTGAATTATCCAGGCTTCATAAGTCTTGCGCCAAATAAGAACACTGTGCCTATCAAATTGGATTTCAGTGCAGTTAAGAAAGATTATTGTCCTTGGTCATCAACTGCATTAAAAATGTTTTACACTCGTGACTTGCACTGCTGGCTTCTGTTGCTTGACCAGAGTCTCTTCTCGTACCTCGAGATTTCTAGAAACACAACATCCGGGATTTAGCCAAACTCAAGATGGCGTCCAGTGACATTTTGTCGAGGAATATAATTGGAAAATGTAATTTCAAACATTCCTTCGTGGATTTTCATTGGCTGATCGAGCTCTCTTGATTCCGGATGTAGTTTTTTTATACGAGCTATAAGAATCAGGACTTCTACCAGCGCCAACAAAATTAGTATTATTATGTCCATACCTCAATTCTACTTCGATTCTTATATTAAGTGCCGTTGGGAATTTCGATACTTTTGAAATTTATAAATACTTCCGATATTTTTTTCGTGTTTTTTCATATTTTTGATAGATTTTGATATTCCGATATTCAATAGAGATTCTTAAGTATCAGAAATACCGATACTCAGAAACGATACTGCCCACCATTGTTAACAATAATGCTCTCCTATAATAGAAACAACTGGAACAAAGCTCATAAAGAACAAATCTAGATCTAACTGCCCTTTTACGACACAGACAGCAAATATATACCTGTATACATAAATTCTCCAGCTCATAAACATGCTATTTTCTTCCAACTTCCTGAAACTCAATCATCACAAAAGGTACATTAATTATTTTAGTAGATCTGCCTTCTGCAAACAAAGACGTATTTCTTAGTGGTGATATGGAGGTGATACGACTTTGACCGTAGATGTTAACGACTAGACTAGCCGTAAAAAGTCTGCAACATTTAGACAATCAGTTTTAGCACTGCCGGAAAGTGAAATGTTCAATTTCCACGCTCTTCAAGCAAAATCTAATGGACACCATAAAATCACGTTGAGTGACCTCCTTTAAAAAATAGCCAAGAATAGATTTACACTCATTATTTTTGCCCGGAGCCCACGACACTGACAGTCACTTAGTTCAGCTTGGATAAAAGGTTAAACAGAAAAATCATTTAAGAAAATAGACGAAACAAATTATTCTTAAAGTATAAGAAACAAGGAAATATCTTGTTACCAGATAAAATCGACTTAGCAGAACCTGGATGTTAGGTATCCAAAATTTATTAAGTATTATGTTGTTATCAGACATGAGTTTCCCACGCACGGATTCATTAACATTTCTAAATTTTATTCTTCAGGTAGACCTCACTATTACGTATACGTCAGTATTAAGTATAGTTTTTTTCATGCTCCAAGGCATACTTTATATCACGGTTTTACTGTATGTTTACCTATAATCTGATATTTCCGCAAGGTGAATGATATGCAGAGTATTGTGTGAAAGAGTAAAGACCGTCACCAATTAGATAATAACACAACTTAATGAAGGCAGTGAGGGCCAACTATCGACTTTCTTTGCAATATACAGTGGAACTTTAGCTTGATATTTAGTACTCATTTACTAAGCATACCTTGTTGTTAAGTCTGAATTTCAGTTACAAGCATTCGATATTACTCTATTATTTTAATATTCAGGGTAACCTCCACATTAAGTATACCACAATACTAAGTATGGTTTTATCATGCACCAAACCATACACGGTTTTACTGTATATTTACTTATGATCTGACATTGTCTCGAGGTGGATATGAAGGGTTCCATGGCAAAACGCATTATCCACCAAAATGAATTTTTAGCTTATTCTACATACTTCATGTAGCAGTAGGAGTACTTAGTATACATGTATATTTCCATTCCATAGAAGGACATTTGATCTATATTATTTAAGACTTAAATTTCACCTTTCACATAAAAATATGCTTTGAATCTGGTCTGTTTTGCCACAACCCCCGAATGGTGTATGATGCGTTTTGCCATGAAGCTCTTCATATGCAGAGTATTATGTGGGAAAAATGAAATCGCAGCCGATTAGTTAACAATACAACTTAATGAAAGCAACGAGGACCAAGTATCGACTTCCTTTACTATATTCCTCGATATTCAGTGCTCATTTACTCCGTATACCTTGTTGTTAAATCTGAATTTCAGTTATACACATTCGTTATTACTCTAGTATTTCATTGTTCAGGTAAACCTTGACATTTAGTATACCACAATATTAGGCACCCTTTTTTTAAAATGCACCATGGCATGTTTTACAACGAGATTGTGTTGTACACTGTTTTAGAGTTCTGTCTGAGACGAGCTCGGATCGTGCAATATTTTCTGACTAACTGTTTTGACGGGTAATAAGCTTATGTAATTATCATTGATTTCGCTGTGCAATGCACACGGGCTGGAAATATAATATTTCTCACCTAATTAGAGACAATTTATTGGGACAATCTCTGACTAAATGACAAGGGAGGTGATTATCATAGATGGCGCTAGCGTGTAGTGGTAATAACAGGATTAACTCTTCGGCACTGAGATTATTTCTCTTCTCTTCGAGGACTGTGTTTTCGGCAATGGCTGGGACCCTATCCTATTTACCGACCGTTTACAATTATTGCATGTTTTAGTCTTCTGAATCTGGATATCATCTTAGACAAATATATTTTTATCTGTCATGAAATGCCTTTGTGGTAAACATGTAACGAATACTGATAACTTTACTCTTTGCCTAACACCTGCAGTGTTTGCAAGTTTGCAATCGAAGTTGGCTTTCTATTGTTCCCGTTGTCTTTTTTTAATATGAGTTTGTCCGTGACGCTATAAACAGGGAACCAAACGTAAAAGACTGGCGGCTATAAATAGATCTCCCTTCAAAAATGTGGGGAGCTGGATGAAACTAACAACTTGGTGTGCCTTCTTCTTCATGGTTAATTTTATTGTAACTTTCAGCCACTTCTACACAAAAGTTAGTCTCATAATATGATGAAAATTATACATGGAGACTTCCTTGTTTATTCTGCTATGTTCTGCCGATTTTTTAATATTAAATCATGGTTGAAATTCGAAAACTGCATGTACCGACGGCAAAGTCCAGTTCTAGTCTAATCGAGCTCACAAAGCCATTATATCTAACAAATGAGTGGAGAACGAGTCAGGGAAAAATATAAAGACTTGAAAACCTGTTGAAGAAAGACACATTCGCTCTCATGACCTGTAGTTAGTCTTCTGTTACATAAGTGCATGGACTTGACTGAACACATTACTAGCATTGATGATTATCATCAAATATCAAGCGCACGGACCATGTAGATTTCTAGCAAAACTTTCATTGAAGGAACAGTAATTTGAGCAAGGAAATGTACACTCCAATCTTACATTCGAACCGCAGACACGGGAGAAAGACACGTGACATACAAGACTGGGATATGTCCGGTGAAAATGGCGGCACAACAAGACAGCGCTATTCCGGCTCAGTGTCAGACATTGTAGGCTGTTCATTTGTAAAGTCCAAGATCAACCCTCAGACATGGACAAAGACTGTTAAAGACCGATTATTTTGGCACATCGTCGTCTCAGCAGGTTTGATGAAATTTGAAGAAGAGCCGAAGGCTTCAAATGAGATAAAGAAATTAGGTAGAAAGCAAAATGAAAGGGAAACAGATCAACACAGCTCGAGTTCCTCTCTCATGCAGCAGACAATGCCTTCCAGACATTGATTCTGTCTGCAGGAACAAAGGGAGGACAGTAAACCAAAATGACTTGTTATCATTGCTCAAATGCAAGTCACAAACTTCTTAGACCATCTGCACAGACAGAAAGAGATATCATTTGTAGAGAAATAAAGGTCAATGTCGTGAGTTTGAGATTTTAAGTGGGAAAAAAACGGTCAAATTTTCTAAATCGACGTACTGAAATTGGTATTTAATTTAGTTTGGAACACTGGCGCCGTTCAGAGATGATACTGATACAGTTATGACATACAATTATGTTCAGATAATAGTATTAGCAAGACTATTAGCCTTTGATTTCACAACGGATAACTCCATAAAATATCCAAACAGTCATTGTTCCAACTCTAGTAAGTTGCAATCCTGAATGTTCTTTGAACTTTCTCCAGTATCGAGTGAGAGAGAAAAATGATATGATTGACTTAAGACTTTTCATAGAGGATCAGCATAGAGATCATTGTTCGCGTTAACAGTGAAATGATGGAAACATTTGGACAGTTCGTAATATTGACTTTGACCCAATTCGTTTGATCATGAATTCGATTAGCCAAGAATCTTCCTTTGGTGTAGAACACAGCGACTTCGAATTTCGTTTTTATCAAAACTAGCTCATGCTCAGCGCAACTATCAAATTGAAGTAACTTTCTTCATCAGGAGATTGTCTAGATTCAATAACTGGGCAGTGACGTACTCGCCTCAATGCCTCACCCTAGAGCCAGAACTCTGAGAAAGGTCAATACTGTTACAGAATTCGGTGATGCCTGAATGTCGTTTATTACTCGTGGCAATCAATAAAAGCTCTTTTCATTTCCAACAGACTCCTGAAAATTCCGTCTTGTCTCAAAAACTATTCGCTTTTATTCTGACACTTGGTGTTGATGACAGTTATCGATACGCCTCTTAGCACCATTTTATTACGCCTACATTTTTGTTTCTTAACATTACATCGCCTGCTGTCTCCGTCTTTATGGGTTTTATATAATTAGATTACATCTCTTGCAAGTGATAGTGAAATTCTCATTCTCATGAGTATGAGAAGATCTGTCTTAACCCAGGACGAGATGGCTTAGGGGATTTCCTTATCCTTACTGACATGTCATGGGGTCACAATGAACTACGTCATATAACTCCATTCATGTCTAAAAAAAATTAAGTCATCAAAACGCTGTACTTTTCAAGCTGTCAGGAGAGATCATTCACTTCCAAGGCGTTATTACTGAATACGTACAAATAGGCAATAGTTTGTAACCATTCGGCACGGTAAAATGTATGCAGTCATTGGGAATACCCGATTTTCATACGTTCAACAGTGGTGCATTAAGCAGCTAAATTCAAAACATTGCTTACATCGATAGAGTCACGGGGAACAGTAGTGTTCATGACGCCACAGCTGTCTGTCAGTGCCATATAAGAGCTGGCAAAATTAAATCTATAATATAATAATGATAATAATAATAACAACAAAACAATAATAATATATATTGGGTGTTTTTTTTCAATAATTATATCACTAAATGAGAAAGGGAATCACCATTAGTATTTCTGTCTGATGGACTGATCGCAGCCTCGGCAAAGACTGAAGTGGAAGCACTCAATGTTTGGAGGAGCCTCGCAATGAAAGTTTCTGTCTAACCCTCGGTTGGGATCAGTCTATCAAACAGAAACACTAAGGAGGATTCCCCTGATATAACGGCCAAAAAGACCCTATGACCTGAACTCACGGTGTTTTCACGCTGTATCGTTGCTTCACAAATTGCATGAGCTAGGGTGCTTAACATTATTGATTTGCACTATAGAAATGGCGTCTTCTAAAAACATGATATAACCATTCAGTGTTTGTTTACTTGTTTCTGTGTTTATTTATTCGGAGACAGCAAGAAGCGTGTAAGTAGTCATTTAAAAGCTTTGGTGATATTCTAGTGCATCTAAATGGGTTTGGGAATACACTGTCCACATCCAAACAACTACAGTTGATTCCACTTAATCACAATTAGCTTAAACGTGAACTTACGCTTCATCACAAAGATCTTTTTTCTTCTTCGTTAGGTAACAGATTTTTGTATTTTCTTTACAAATTCCCCGCTTTATTGCAACTTCTTTTAATCTCAGTGTTTCCATGCTTTCAAGAACGTCCAGTCTTCCGGAATCAATTGTACTTTACTGTTTCTTAGTTTTATGGACTCAATCTTGATCACCAGAGCGAAAACAAATACTATTACCACGCGAGTTTAGGAAATTGCGATTATCCAGTGAGTTTTATAACAAAAATACAATACTTAAATGCTTGGGAATAAACGATATTACCTTAGTTCATTGATGCTGAACACACTCTTAGTTGCGTTCAATAAGCAGAGTTGGTATAATTTCTACGATAGTAAGAGATCCCATCGTTAGTACGCCAGCTCTCAAATTTCTCCCTTTAGTTGTGTAAACTACACACCGGTGGGCTTACATGTGACGTAATATTTCACAAAGTAGGTCATATGTAAATTTCATATTTTTTGTTCAGATTCGAAATTAGAACAATAACAATTCAATTGCCTAATCTTCTCATGCGAATAAATCAGTTTGATATCCTTCTGTTTTACTTCAAAATATGTCCAGGAAATAATGACACGTATAATAATAATGTGTATGTATGTGTGTGTGTGTGTGTGTGTGTGTGTGTGTGTGTGTGTGTGTGTGTGTGTGTGTGTGTGTGTNTCTGGAGTTTTTTCAGCCCATGATAGTTAAATTTGTATAGAAAAAACAAGATCCTCTGTGACTACTGATATTATCTCACTTGCCAACTTGTATAGTCCCTGATTTAAAACATGGCTGGAAAGTTTTGATGATGACACAAACTGTCTACGCCAGAGATGTGACTTTAGGGGAATTTCCTCCTCAGATGTGAAATTCAGGTAAAAAAACATCATTGTCAAAGTCGTATCTAAACCAAGAGAGTGGCTATTAGTGTCACTTCTACTGGAGCCGAGAACGTGACTCAGAGCTACAATCAATCCAGCACACTGATGGATAATTTCAGCATCATCAGTCAAACACCCAATCTTTCAGCAACCTTCAACATGACGTCAGCCAATACAACAAGGCAGGCCCCAAGCAACGATGACGTCGTTAATTCTTACCTCGGTGACGTCTCATCCGTAGCTCCGAGATCACCTTCGGAGCAGCTTTTAGAGAACATTAGCAAACAACTGATTATCTACTACTGCCCATTTCTAGTCATATTTGGGACCATAGGGAACGTCCTGTCTATGATGGTGTTCAGCAGAAAAAGTCTGCGGACCTCGACGATGTCAGTGTACACACGTTTCATGGCATTCAACGATCTGGCAGCGTTGTACACTGGGCCAGTCTACTACTACATGGACGTCGCTTGGAATATTAACATTAACCTCTTTCACGACGTCATCTGTAGGACGTATAAATATCGTGTGTTTCTGTTTACTGACGTGAGCGCCTACGCCATACTCAGTCTGACGTCAGAGAGATTGTTCTCCGTCATTTTGCCTCACAAGGTTCGGATCTTCTGCGCCAAACAGACGGCGTATTACGTCACAGTTGTCACATTTCTGCTGATTGCCTTGTCCAACGCCCCTCTCATTTTCTGGTCTCACATCCTTGAGAAATATGGTCAGTTGATCAGTGTGTACCTCATTGTAATGCTAGATGTACTTCTTCCTCTTTCTGTGTAAAAAGGATGCAAAAAAAAGTGTGGAGACTGCGGGCGGGTAGTGATAAATGTGTGAATAGTGAGAACAAATCCCATCATGAAAGACAATAAAAGAGTTTAATCAAAGTATTCATAAAAATCTTATACTACAGGCCCCAAGATTTTCGACCAGAAGGTCTTCTTCAGGGGGTGTTAAAGTGGATAAAAAAACATTAACATAAAGGTTTTAAAACCACAGAAAAACAGCAAAAGTAAATTAAAAGTAAAGGGATACTAAAACTTTAATGTAAATTGTGGAAAGTCTAAGGTTTCTTCATCAGGCACTAAGAGTAAACTACAAGGACTAACTAAAACAAAAGTGTTCTGTTTTCTTGATAATCTTCTCCTTCGCGTCGCATGTTTTTATCCGTGTCCTGGCCTTCACTCCACTAGTGCAACACCTCACCTGTTTCTGTAATAACTGTTAGTATGTTCGTTTCAACTGAACTCAGTGGGCTCAAATATGTAAATGCGTTTATTCTGTGGCGATACACATGCTTGTTATGTTCGTGGATGGATTACATGAATACATTAAGAGGAATGAGATGATTGGTAGGCTGAAATGATGGCAGACGTTTAGGCCTGATTTAGAGCCCGGTTACTTTTTATTTTGTCAATGTCACCTTCGTGGTCGTGGTTTGGGGTAGGGGTGGGCGACTGGTATGAAAGCATGGCAAATGTGCCTCATGTCATTATTTTCAAGTTCAACAGCAAGTTCAAGAATTTATTTTTGTTAAAAATCAGCGGAAGTACATAAAAGTACAATAAAACTATCAGCATGAAGACACAAATTCACAGGTACAACTGTCGACACTTTACCACAAAAACGACACAAGCGAACCAAATCGTTCAATTTTAGTAGCGTTATTCTATTTGTAAAGTTGGCCTGAACAAAAGCTTTTAATCACAATATCCAAAACACAATATTATCTTCTAAGTTCCATTGTATTCTCTGATTGCATCTGTTTCTCATACTTCAGCTTATTCGATCTAGTCAAATATTGTCTGTGTATGTATTTATTTATTTCATTTTTAAAAAATCATTATGAGGTTGGAACTCGAGAAATTTCTGGATGCTCATATACCTGGCATTAAGCACGTTCGCAGATTCCCATATCACTTTCCGCCTATCTTACCAAAAAGATGTCGACTTTTTGTGATGGTCAAGAGGGCTTCATTTCTCGTATAGTCCAAGCTCGTACAACTTGACAGTACAGCACCTATTCTACTCACACTCTTTGTCACTGTTGTGTACTCTAGTGTCCTTCAGCAGCCAGTGAGTTGTGCATAATGTCCAGTATCAATCACGGAAACAGAACTAGACATGACTCTTGTCAGGTTCCCGATGGCTGCTAAAAGCATCGAAGCCATTAGTCGTGATGATTCGTGGGTTGATATACATAGTAGTACAGTGTACTGAGTGGTGTACTAGTCTCTGTACCGATCGTCATAAGGAACGCTCCACTTGGAAGAATGCTTATAACAAAGGAACTCACATTTAAGCACACTATTTTTTTTTTAATTGTTGATAGAGACGGATAAAGCAACCATTGAAGTCGGGACTAAAGGATTTAAAAATTAACAACAACAACAACAACAACAACAACAAAAACAACAACAGCATCATCAACAACAACAACAAAATACCACCTTCCACCATCAATTGGGGAAAGTTCGTCAGGGGGTGTAACGACTTCTTGCACCATAAAACAGTGGGAAGTTTCTAACGTCGATCGGTCTCTTCAATTGTCCATGTTGTTTGTGGGTGGTTTTTGAAGACGTGGACACTAAGTATTGTGTCCTCCATTATATTTCATTTAAATTTCTGTTTGGTATATTTAGGTTACAAAACCACACATCTTTTTGCTGTATATTACTATGTACAGTCGACTACTCTGTCTCTCTAGTCCTAATTTTAGTTGGCCATTCTCACTGAAAAGTGATGAAGAAAAGCATTGAAAAAATAAATAACTTTTATTAGCTCTGTTGTGTTTGGACACATTGCTTTCGTTATTCACGTAAAGGGGAGATAAAACTCTGTGTTAAATATTTATAATTGATTTCGTTCAAATCTATCTTCATTATATATATATTCACTGTATAGGTGATACAATAGATAAGTTGCAAACAGATATAAATTAACACACTTTTTATGACTTTCTGGGTGAAAACGCCCACCCTCCCCCTAAAAAAGGAGATAGACTAAATATTGACGTTTTCTTGCCAGTGTGACTCAAAAACTGTGAATTCATTTTTTCCCTGAAACTTGGCACATTGCTGTGTTTGTAGTTCAAATGACATTTTACCACAAAAGTTTTGTCTTTGGTGGCAAAGTGAGCTTTCAAAGAAATATTTACACCGTCCAAGTTTCATTTTGTGAAGAAATCTAGGGGTAGGATTTGTATGAAGAAGAATATTTTCAAATGTTGTAAGTATCTTGAATTTCGATTGCACCTGATCATCAGTATAGAGGTGGCTTCCACACTTCTGAATTTCGAGTTGATTGGACAGTTAGTCTTTGAGATGTCAGTAGCTGGAGCTGAGGCTTATACGGATAAAAGAGGCATTAGAGAACTTGCGGATTCACGATGGGATCTCTTACCATCATTAGAATAGCATTAACTCCGTATGTTGAACGCTACTAAGGGTGTTTTAGCACTGATACACTAATGTAATATTTACGATAATAAAAGATACCCTCGTATATGCGCAAGCTCTCATTTATCTGGAGCGTTTCATTTCCCCTTAAGTCATTCTATGACATCAGACAGTCAGAGCTCCTCTCCTCTCCTTCCTTCCCCAGATCAAGCCACAGGCACCAACGTCACTTCCTGCGAGTTCTTACCGGAACCTGAGTTCGAAAACATGTGGTTCTTCTTCGACCTGACCAAGTTCTGTGTGATTCCTGTTTGCTTCATCACCATCTCCAACATCCTGCTGCTGGTCCAGCTCTATGGCTCGCGTCGCTGCAACGTCATGTGCTGCCGTACAGCGGGGAACGATCAGGACTCGGAAGTGGCTGAGGTGGGTAAACCATGTCGTTTCTTCCATGCTTTGATAAATGACGGACAAATCAGGAATATGATGGATACTCACAGTTAGGAAGGGGGCTTGGAGAGTTGTCAAATATATGGTTGGCTGGCTGGCTGGCTGGCTGTATGGGATGGGATGGGATGGGATGGGATGGGATGGGATGGGATGGGATGGGATGGGATGGGATGGATGGATGGATGGATGGATGGATGGATGGATGGATGGATGGATGGATGGGTGGAGAGCTGGCTGGCTGATTGGTAGGATGGATGGATGGATTCCTGGGTGGCTAGCCGTCTGGCAGGATGGATGGATGGATGGATGGATGGATGGATAGATGGATGGATGGATGGATGGATAGATGGATGTATAGATGGATGGATAAGGTAATCAATCAGTCAATTAATTTGTTTTCTTCCAGATGAGCCGGAAAGCCAACAACAGGAAACAGAAATCGGTGACTATCATGTTGATCTGTGTCAGTGTTGTGTTCCTGGTGTGCAATCTCCCAGTGGTCATCTTTCCTGTCAACCTAATTGTCCTGCCGGTGAGTACTCACACAAAAATGTCTACTCTGGAGGTACTTGAGAGCACTAACACTGACTTAGATAAGTGTGGTAAACACACAAACATAGTTTAACTCTTCAGGGCTCAGTGTGCCATATTTGGCACATGTATTTGGAGAATCTGTTTGATCATAATGGGCCGTTAATGAAATTGGATTCCATAAAGAACCAGCGAACCATGACAGAGCCACTGTGACCACCACATAATGACAAATTGTACTTACACGTTATCTTTCTCTGATTCAGTCAATCAAGCTACGCGCAGTTTTACTTCTTGTTCAGAAAAATAATTTTAGCTGACAGTATGTTTATTTTTAGGTTTTAAAGGTTAGGTCAAGGTATCGACAGATTTCAAGCCAAAGTGTGATTATACAGTATCAATTGACCTCACCCCCCCCCTCCTTTCCCCCGATCCCCCCGCTCTCTAAGCTACTGAGCAGAAGCATACTGCACAAAACTACGAGATTTAAAAACAAGGTAAAAACTTATATCTGAATAGTTCTACGAAGACCACACAGAAAAAACAAAATAACCATAGCAAATCTACGGTCAACTCCGCTTAATTCATGGAAAATGTTGCGGTTAAAAGTACCTGCAACTATCCAGTGCCTTGTCCGTACAAAATATGTAGCATTTTGTTATGTGGAAAGTATTGTGATCAAGCGGAAGTTGCGATTATCCGCATTGTGATTAAGATATTAGATGTTATATTATTTACTACCAAGACGTCCTGACCCATATTGCATACGCTGTTAATTTAATAGACAAATTGGAATAATTTTACACTTGGGCTAAATGTATTGATGTGACATGTCTCGTAAGTTTGGAACAGCGAATGAGGTTTCATAACACTCCTTGATGCCGTCGGGACAGTTCAATTTAATCGATATTAATATCAAGCAAAGCAAGCCGTCAATATTCATGATGCATGTCGATACATTTGTTGTTCATTTCGTTTCTCCGCTGCCTCAGTGATTATTCTGTTGTTGTTCGGTATTTCCCCATTTTCCCAATAATGACAAAGGAAATGTTATCAAATGTGTCGCAATTCACTTAATGTCCCGTAAGCCTATCTCACGCCCTATGCCCTGGACAGGATGAGGGTTCCTGTGTTCGTGGGCCTGAGAGGCAAAATGCTTTCCCACCCCCATAAAAAAACTACCAAGATGTGAAATTTATAAACTTTTATTACGAAAGTCGGATCTGTTATAGACTTTTATTACAGAGATAGGCTTATGCATAAAAAAAAATGTATATGACATAATATGGTATTAAGACTATTCTGCAGGTTATGAATTCGATTCAGATGTGAATGTCACATCTAGATTAGTTCAGAACATGCAATATGATCATGGCAACAGGAAATATCAGAAGTTCATGCCTGCCTTTGTCGTTACGGTCTACTAAAGATGCAAGCTTAATTCTTTTAGTGCGAGGCACCTCGGGTCCAGACTTCCACAGGCTGTATGACTGTTGTTACGGATAATGATCGCTGCACGTGTTGTCTGCCAGCCAATCACTGACACTGAGCTGCAAACTTAAACCGCCACGCTCGGCGCTCGGGAAATAGATGCGTATTATTCTATTGCTGCATTCAAGCGTAGTGAGCTGACAGTAAATGTAATTCCATCAAAGCAGTACGAGGGTTAATATAAAATTTCTCGATTAACAGCTCTCGCTAGTTCTAAAATTACAAAAAAAATAAAAAATCAGACTATCTGATTTTGCGCAAAAAAAAGGAAAAATGAGAATTTACAACACGGGCAAAAACTTCAAGGTTACGTATATCCAGAGGCTAATGTTCTAACCATCATACATCATGCTGCTTCTAAACATCAGCAATTTAATTGGCCTACATATTTAATTCTAAAGAAAATAGACGAATATTTATGGTTCTTAGAGTCAGGCAAGTCTAGCAGATCTATTCTGTCCTCGGCCCTGGGAAGCAAAATATTCTTTTTTCAACCTGCAGTAATAAATCTGGGATTTGAAGAAGTTATAGGGCCTTTTTGATTCATGTAGAAATCTTTTGTTTACTTTCACTTTGCTGTTTATAGTCGCCAGTTATTTTGAAAGAAAAATAAATGTGTTCAATAATTATGATTCTATATCGACAGGGAAATGAGATATAGGAAGAGGAAAGCGAAGAATCAGGAAAATTTGTTAAGCTTATGTCATCACGACATACGAGCATCCAGATATGTTATAAAATACTAAACAATAAACACTACATAAACAAATTATCAGAAACAATGGCGAATGTAAATATATCCAAAGCAACATTAATTCTCTGAGGATGCTAAATTTTATATTACATTAAACAAAGAGTCATATTAAAATGTTACTATCTAATTGTCTTAATAATGATGGTTAGTAGTTTACTGATTCATTGTTATTCTTTTGAAAGACAACCAGAAACACACAGGCAAAGATGAGCACTACTAAATCGCCTTATGCGCTAATTAATGAGAATACGCTTCAGTGAGCGAAAACCATGACAACATTTCATACCAAACTGGCTGTGGTGATGTTTTTTTTAATTAAGGAAAATAACCTTAAGGCACTTGCAGATTATAGATTTTCTTGCAATCAGATAAGATGGTAAATCAACATTGTAAAAGAGTAAATAGAAAGACTGCATGGATGTGGGCGATTTTGTGGTGATATTGGTAATGACAGTATGTTTGGCTGTAAATTTCACGCAGACATTACTGTGTACTCTCACAGAATCTAATCGGTTCCTCTTATTGGCAATAACGCCGGCTGCATGGGGAAAAAAAGATGTGATTAAGAGGAGTTGCGATTAATTATCTACGGCGGTTAAATAGAAGATAGTGTTATTTGAAAAATGTTCCGATAAAACAGGGTTGACATTAACAGGGAAGGGTTCAGAATGTTCGATCAACGAACGGCAAAGATAAATTAAGGCTTGAGATTTGTAAAAGGATATTTAAAGTCTTAAGGGCTTAAAGGAGGCTGGTTCTAAAACCATACATCACTCTTTCAATAATGATGACAGAATTAGATCATCATCATCGACTTCTGGTTTCCGACTGTCTTAGTGCAATAGACTACTTTTAAACGTTGTTTTTTTCTCCTGCCACCATCCGCGTACATGTTACGGACGTAAAATACAATAGATTTAGTTTGTCGTATGAACTTTCAAGGCTTTTAACGACATAGCAGATTAATGGAACCAATCTGTTCTCTGTTTTTATCTCATTTAACCGCGAATTGTGTGTATGTGTGTGTGGGCATGAATGTGTATGTCTGTTGCTGTGTGTGTGTGTGTGTGTGTGTGTGTGTGTGTGTGTGTTGTGTGTGTGTGTGTGTGTGTAGTGTGGGTTTGTGTGAGTGTTGCGTGTATATGTGTAGTATTGTGTATGTGTATGTGTGAGTGCGTGAATGGGTGCGTGCATGTGTGCATGTGTTTGTGTGTGTATGTGTGTGGGTGTGTGGGTTGAAACCAATGCTTTCTTAACAGAGAGGATAAGTGACCCCTGACTATGGTAAGGAAATAGAGGTGATGAGCTCTTCTATTCCAGGTCACACCTCTTGGTTTCGGTAAACAATCTATCACAATGGTCACTGAGCACATCCAGTATAGAGTCTTTTAAATCATGAGCACTATTGTTCTTATTGTTTTGGAGGAAGGAAACACTTGCAGTGATTTCTCGCATTCATTTCTTCTATTTCTAAGACAATTCTTGAAATGTACAATATTATTATGGTTGCTAGGGAACTGGCTTAAACCAATCATCAGATTGGATCATTATCCTTCGCCAAGTGAAATCGATAAACTGGGATATCACAATATAGCTGTGAGAAATCTGATGAAAGCTTTAAGGGGAATTAGTATTGTCAAGAATATTAATAATCAAGCGTGGACTATTTTTGCAAGCAGCAATTTCCATATATATGCTATGTTTTGAGCGAGTCTTAAACTCCATTAGTTTTCACTGATCATCTCTTTCCAGAAAATAAGTTTGAAATATAGAGAGATTTTGCTTGAGATCAAAAGGAAACGAATAAGATTATGATACAAAAATAACTGACAAAAGGATTATGTGAATTCTTGCTGAGCTCCATCGATTTTTATACCTGGTTTGGGGCACAGATATTATTATAAATAGTGGAAATTACAAAGGTATACAATTCGTTTTGTAAACGAGTAAAAATATTACTCTATCAAGCGAGCATGAGTGTTCACACAATCGAATTCTTTTTTTAAAAAAAGGGAAGACACGAGCCTTTCCTACAGGTTGTAATGTAGAAAATATGATGAGAACTCGAAGTGCAGTGGAGTTCGTAAACAAACGTACACACCAAACACACTAAATAGTGCATTTTTACTTTATCAGTGGGGGATCATCATAGGAACACTGACTGCGTTTGAAAGGTCTTCTTTGACGTCATTTTGAGCATGAATTAACGTCATTTTGAGCATGACTTAACATCATTTTGAGTATGAATTGACGTCATTCTGATTATGAAGGGGCCGTCGTTCGGACAACGGACTCCGCTCAATGGCTGTATCGCCCATATTAAACTCAAAATGACGTCAATTCATACTCAACGAAGATCCAACAAACGCAGCCATTGTTCTTTGTTTTGTATGGAAGAGAATGAATCTTTATGAAAAATCTTCATTAAGCAAATCGTAGGAGCCCTCTCTCTTCTTCTCTCCTAATCCAAACTCTTTTCTTAACCTTAAGCCAAACATTCCTTAAAAGAGTTTCAAGTTTATAAGTAATAATCATCATAATAAATATAATGCGATTTGCAAGTCTCGTTTCCAGGCTAATGCCCGCTCAAGCGACTGCACACTATTATTACCCCAACAGGGTGGTCATTCAAGGACTTTGTCAGCTCCCTGGGGGGCATACAGTGCCGCTGCCATTTATAGGCACTGATCACCAGCGTTCTGACAATATCCTTCACTGCCAATAGCCAGGTACCCATTTTACAGACGTATAGGTAGACTGGGGAAAACGTGAATGAAAACGTTCTTAAGGCACTTACAACATGATTGTGGTCGGGAATCGAACCCATGACCTTTAGATCTTTAGTCCAACGCTTTAACCACTTGGCCACGCTGCATCACAAGCTGAAGATACTAGTTGTTATACTAACTGGACACAAGGCACTAGATGTTACTCGAGAGAGATGAAACGCTATACTCATTCCACAAAATTTGTCTATGTCACTTTTCGAAATTTTACAAAATCCAGCGCCCTGAACTGGTTGCTCACCGCAAAATAATGAGGTAAATGTGGGCTAGCATTTAAAATTGGGAATACAGCATCAGAACAAAACTTTACTTTTGTTGTTGATAGTTAAAAACATGAATGGAGGTTTAGGGTAGCCGAAACAATTCAAAGCATCTCAAAAGAAAAAAAAAGATGATTTAGGCGAAAATGGGATGAGCATGACGATATGTTATCCTCTGTCACGTGGTTTCTCAAACAAATCTGGGTCAATGCGAGGTCCGCACTATGATGCCAATAGCAATTATAATAACAATAACAAAACAATAACATTAACAACAATACGTTTATTAAGCTCAGGCAATATCCAGTTGTAAATGAGCAAGTAAACCAATTCTGTTTCTACCAATTAATTCGTCTGCAGTTACCAAAGAGTCCCATTACAGTACAGCGCCTTTAAGAGATCTGATTTCTATTGCACACCGCAGGGAATAACGGTCATTTGAGGGTTACGAAACGCCGCAGTTACTTCGATGTTCTTAATTAATATTAGACTAATGGCTCACATGCATGACATCATTTCCGGTAATTCGTCGCGTTATTTGGCCGCCAACGTCATGGAGTGACGTCAGCTGTGACATAGTAATCGTTGACCTTGTAGGTGAAGTGTGTTCATGAGTAATCGAATGCCAAGTAGTCGAGGAGTCGTGCAAATTATAACAAAACAAAACCGTCCCGAACAACGCAATATGATACCAAGTCTTTACCATGAACGTATAAAACCATTCCTCCTCCTCCTCTTTCCCTCTCTTTCTCTCTTTCTCTCTCTCTCTCTCTCTCTCTCTCTCTCTCTCTCTCTCTCTCTCTCTTTGTCTCTCTCACTCTCTCTCTTCCTTCCCTCCAAAGAGCATTAGCATGAAATAGAAAACGTATAAATTTATACATACCTATTACTATCAGAAACGGGTAGATTTATTTTTATGTCAAAATCACCTTTTTAGAGTGAGAGCCCACAGTATCCGAAACTAGCATATCCAGTTGCTGGGACAGATCATGTCCTTTGTGTTCTCCAGGGCAATTCTCAGTCAGTCAACTGTAATGAAGCTCGCTTCCATTTTAAGCAAAATAATAATATGACTGCTCCTCAAATCTTGCTTCCGAGAATAAAAATAGTAGCAGTAGCTAATAAAAACCATAGAGACACATCATATCAGCCAATCATAATCATCTAAAAATAGAAAAGTGGAAAGCGGAAGTTATGATTTCTGGAGTTGTAGCTTACAGCCGCCAAATGACCATGGTTGCATGTTAACTGAGAGTGGGTCATTGTAAATTGTACTGAACTTAACCCACCAGAATTTAGATGTCACAAATCGACGTTGACGTTATCGCCCTGGAAAATACTCGTCCTCCTAAGTCACGATTTTCTTGGCTTGTTTGCAGTGGGCGATAAACAGATCCAAATAACGTGTTTCCTACTTTTCTTAAATCTATAAGACCAAGTTGACGGTAAACAGGGGCATTTTCAGTGACGTTGAGATAATTATATTACTTTCACTAGAAGTCTATTTTTTTTCTTTATTCTATGGGGTGACATCAACTCCATATACTGGGCGCACTGGAAAGATGGCTCCATCTTCCGGTGAGTAGACAATCCAATTAATCCCATAACCGATTATCTTCCTTGAATGACTCCAATTTCCGGAGAGAATTTAGGAGTAATTGGCTCTTGTCCAGCACTTGATTTAGTCTATTACTTGTGAACAGGGGACATAACTCTCTCACTGGTCATAATAATAGTAAATGGGAACACATCTGTGACCCAGGTCACCTGGAGCAGTTAATGAGGTCAAAGAATGGTCATCCAGCCACGACAGGAGGACAGTACGTCATGAGACTATTTCGAAATCTGGAATATACTATGAGATGACTGAATAATTGCAAAGCAATTAAGTCAATCTAAATACTTGAGGTTTGTTATTAAGTGAAATGGCACTCCGTAAAACAGATGAGACGAGAGGTTCTGACGTTGTCTCATACCCAATTACCCTGGCTTTGATGTAAATATTATCAGTATGTAATCATCTTTTTAACATGGTAAGCAGAGTAAAAGGTGAACATCGACAAGAAGTGAGTTACTCCACATCGCATCAAGCGCGCCTGACCCCGTCAGTGCAGTTCTTCCTGTGTTCGCTGCCGGCTGGTCTTCTTGATACCAGCCGAGCCGAACTGGTCTACGATTCTCTCGATTGAACACGGCATGACGGAATAAGCTGACATCCGCAACATAAGTAGATAGTCATATTTATGAAATCCTGGTAATCAGCTGATCAAACTTTGGTTGAGTGAAAAATGTGATAATCTTCAAATGCACTGCTTTTAGCTTTTTGAAGAAAGGATGCCAATGTCCTATAGCAAGAAGTTTAAACTCACAATTTCATTGTTACATGAAGAAACTCAGAGGTGTCCTCCCCTGTTTCTAATAATTTGTTTGTAAGCAGCATTAGTCCACGAAAGATTAATGCAGACTTCTAAAAACCCACGCCATCTTTGATTTTAACCAGTAGTAGAGATCAGTTTACTGGAACAATCTATCTTCAGCCGGAAAAATATCTGCTGACAGCCTTGTCACTGTAGTCCAATGTATTCCATTGGCTGACCTCCTTCCGGAAGTGACTAACACTAATTTTATTTACACTCTGTTGAAAGGGGCGAAATACATTTGTTTGAAGGCAGTATCATGGGGCTCTCTGACCTAGTGCTTGGTTTATAAGCAACGGGCAAAGTTAGGATAGGGTTAGGGAAGAACAAGCATCGTTGGGATAGTTTCTAGATCTATTTGGAAAAAAAAAAACCAACTCTCTAACGTGCACTATCTCTTTCCTAACCCTGCCTCTAATCCTAAATCAAACTCGGTGGGAGGGAACCAAGCTATTGCCAGTTTGAGAACCTCTGGGCTAGTCTGAAGCACGTCACAGAAAAATGTTATTAATCTAACTGACCTTGTGCTCATCTTTTCAGACTCCGGCTGCCCAGGAACTGGCCACCATTATTTCCGATCTCCTGATGTTCACTAACAACACGGTTAACTTCCTGCTGTACTGCGCATGCGGGACCCGCTTCCGGCACGAGCTGATCGCCATGTTGTGTTTCCGGAGAAATGGCGGCCCAGGCAAGCCAGCTACGGCGTCCATGTCAGATAGATAATATGGCGGAGATTGTGATGAGTTGATTGTGCCCGAAATAAAAGCACTAATATCCTAGTACAAAATGCTCTCACATTCATAACAATAATTTAATTTAACTCAATACTATCACCCCCAGCTGTGTTCTTCAAACACAGACACAGACACACAGACACACAGACACAGACTAAGTCACACAGTGTCTCTCTCTTTCTCTCTCTCTCTCTCTCTCTCTCTCTCTCTCTCTCTCTCCCTCTCTCTCTCTCTCTCACACACACACACACACACACACACACACACACACACACACACAATCACACGCACACTTAAAGACCCGCATGACCACACGCAATTGCACACACACACACACACACACACACACACACACACACACACTCACACACACACACACACACATCAAAATTCCACAATGTTGCTGAGACCATGGGTGAAAAATCATTTTCATACAGGCATGTGTGGCCTTCCTAAACTTTGGATTTCCTTCTCACTGTATCTCAGGGAAACAATGAACAGTGACTGAGTCACTTTTAAATCATCATGTATTTCTTCCAGGTATTATATTTACTAGGTATACAGTATTCAGTTTTGCATCGTTATGTGCTTTGTAGAATATTATGCTTGAGAGAATGTCTGGAGAGAATGTATGTTCGCTGTCAAGCGTTTAGATCCTGCAGCTGTTTGAGGCACTGCAATTATCATTATATGATTATTATTATTATTGTTGTTGTTGTTGTTGTTGTTGTTGTTGTCATTATTATTGAACTCGAATTTCAGCGAGACCAGTACAAAAAATGTGCAATTGCTAGAGTTTGTGAGTGGTGAAGTTCATGATCAACATTTGATAGTGGAAGACACGTACTGGAGGCCAAACAGTTAGAATGAGTGTGCGGGATTTCCCGATATCTTTAGCTGGAGAGAGTAAGTACTGTAAAACCTCGGTATCACGTGCACCCTGGTGCCTGGATAAAAAAAAAGTATTATATACTTTTTATTGAGGTAAACTTAGTAATCGAGTTCCATTTGAATGACGAAGTAATATAATAATAATGAATTCGTGCATGTGAAATTCATACTTATTCATAACAATGTATACTCATCGTAATATGAGTACTTAATATCAAGGTTTCACTGTATCTACCATAATTGATCGTATCATTGTAATGAATGTTGTTATATTGTCAGAGTCAAAATGTCAGCTTCATCCAGTATTTCATGTAATACATTGTATATTCATCGACTTCAACTAAAACTGAATTAGACTATTGTGCTGAGAACTTTGCATCATTTTTCCTTGGGCACACGTCTAAGGAAATACATCATATAACGGCTGCATCATTTTGCACTTTGGTGCGCAATCTTCATGTCAAATCTAAAGAAAGCTGCATCAGAGTTGCACACCAAGGCATGTTCAATGCCAACTGACTTTACAAAAAAAATACCCAGGATTTTAGATAAATAGCACAAACACATGCTATCTTGAAAACTATCAGCTGGGAAGAAAGAAACCAGTTGCCAAAAGATAAGTTTGACTACATTTGGTGTTTATGGTATTTTCCCACTAAATGGCAGACCAAAAAAGGCAATAGAGAAAAGACGTGGGAGATCTCATGAACATAACTAAAAACTTGCTCATTAACAATATGATCTCTTACCATCGTTAGGATAACATTAACTTTGCATATTTAACGCTACGAAAAGGTGCATTCAGCACCAGTGAACTAATGTAATTCTTACAAGGATATGAGCTCCCATCGTTAATGCGCAAGCTCTCAATTAAGTGTCAGGATAATTGGCAACATAATGAGACGCTTTCCGAGAGACTGTCAAAGTAGATACGCTCTGCGAAGGAAACGTCACATGACGAGGAAATACATCACACGCACTCTGGAAAATAAAGTCCTCCTGTCTGTCTATGTCAAGACTTAAAACACTCTACCAGTGATGGCCTCACAGCAAAGCATATCAACCGTATGGGCGTATAAAGTTGTAACCCATACATATATATATATAAAAAGAGTTACAAGCTCAAATGACACAGGAAACGCTGCGAGGACGCCCAAGAATACAGTCAAACTTTCACGATGGACATATTGTTGTTTATAGTTTTGTCTTTGAGTGTTTGGCCAGGAACTGGATCATGATTTAGATGTGAGAGTTCATTTTTTTTAACCGTCACCTGCATTGGCATGTGACTCTTACACGCCTTCAAGTTGCGTCCAGCATCAAGCGCACTCGTGCAGAAAACAAAAATGCTAGACAAAATCGTCACTTTTACATGACAGCGGTTAAAGCTTTTGAAGCTGGAAAATCTTAACACTCTTTAGTTAGAGAGTTCATATCTATCACTATAACTGAGCGGTGCAAGGATCTGTGAGCTGGTGGTGTCATTTCAAATGCACAGTAAGTTGGTTTTTATAATGAACCTCATGTTGCTAGATTAGAAAGTGGGATTTCGGGTTTTAAAGTTCATTGGGTCGATCCGATGTTGAAACTTTTTTGCCTGCAGAAATCAAGAACACAATAATTTCTTTTTTAAAAAATATGGGTTTTACGGCCGAATGATTAACGATTGTACTTTTGTACTCGTATTTTTGCGAGGCAGACCAGATTATTTTTGTGGTTAAAAGTGTTTTTCAATCAGGATTGCTTCAGATTTTTTTTCCATCACATGGAAATGAACCTCGTCACTTCAAACGTCTAGACTAGATCATGGGCCAAAATAAAGCTACATTACACCTTTTTTCTCCTAATTAAGTTTACATAATGTGCTGGATGTAATCGAAAAGAGAAAAAGCTTCAATTTGAGTGGATAAAGGTCATGTAAAGCCCCCTTGAGCTATAACCGCATTTGGAGACTTCCAACCCCCCCCCCCCNCCAAAAAAAATGATTTCGCTAAATGAGAACAAAGGGATGATTTTTTATCACACTGTTTTTGGAGCGAGATACTTATTTTTTTTCACAGAAAGGTGGGAACATCCATGAATCTATCGGCTGTTCAAATAAATCGCCTCTAAAGATAAATACAATTAATTTCCGTTTTGAATCATGAGAGCCCGTCTCATTTGAACAGCTACATTTTCTCTAGCTACATTTGCTGCCACTCCGCTCAAATCCACGTTAACAGCGTGGTATTGTGAGCATATCAGTCTGAAATTTTCGTTGGCGATTTGTTGAATCGCTTCCCTTTTGTTTGTATTATTTACTTTCTTCATGTTACTTCCTGTGGTGAGCCTTTATTCTTTGAGCATGTTCTGAGGATGAGTTCTTAAATAAAGAAAACTATTCGATGACAGGCTTGCATTTAGCTTTCTTTTATGATTGATTGATGGGATTGATCGATGAACAGAGTTAGGTTAGTTTGGTATACGGATGGATGGATGGATGGATGGATGGATGGATGGATGGATGGATGGATGGATGGATGCTTGGAGGAATAGATGGATGGATGGATGGATGGATGGATGGATGGATGGATGGATGGATGGATGGATGGAGGGATGGAGGGATGGATGGAGGGTTGAATGGATGGACTGAAGGGTGTGTTGAAACAAATTTTTTAAAGTTACAGACGGGAGAAAAGGTACATCTACTCCTCTACATTCCCCCCCTCCCTCCCTCACATCCTTTTCTCTCTCTTTCTCTTTTCCTTTCTCTCTCTATCTCTCTTGCTGTTTTTTTCTCCCGTCTTTCTCGCTTTCTTTCTCTCTCTGTGTCTGCCTGTCTATCGCTCCCTCCTCAGTCAAAGCTCGAAGAAGTCTGAAGATTAAAAGTCTTTTGTTGGCTTGTTGTCATAATATTATTAATCATAATAAAGTGCAGCTATATGTATAGCACCTCACAGCCTGTCCTTGCAAGGCTCAAAGCACTTTACAACCGCCAGTGTTTTTCACGTTGCACGTACATGGGCACAAGCGCGCACGCATTAACACACATACACACACATACACACACACACACACACACACACACACACACACACACACACACGTACATACATATACACACACACACACACACACACATACACACACACCACACACACACACACCACACATACACATATACACACAGACACACACAGACACACACACATACACACACACACACACACACACACACACACACACACACACACACACACACACACACACACACACACACACACATACACACACACACACACACATACACACACACACACACACACACACACATACACACACACACACACACACACACATACACCATCTGAACAAACACACAAGAACACAGACGCTCGCACAAAAAACTCACTTGTGCTCACGTGCACAAAACACTCACTTTATGAATATGATCACAATCGTACACATAATCAAACTAACACGCATGACCGAAAATTATTTCCCATATTGCATCATATTCACTTCCCGATCTCAAGGTATGAAGATGCCAATAGCACCTGGCATTTTGGTAAGCAATTTCAAATAATCCCTATGCAATCAGGAAACTGGTCATGGGGAGGGGGAAACGGGTTGAATTTGAATTTCAAAGGCTTAGATAGGTGCAAAAACATTTGTACACTCAGAATAGATAAAATAATTATAGCCACTCAAGTATATACTGTGTGATTGTTGCTAGGTGGGTAAGGTTATCCTGTTTACTGAGTGATAAAGCCTGAATTCTCAAAATCTAACTGGTTTAGGGGCAGTTTTTTTTTTGTTTCAAAATTTGGAACAAGAGCTAAAGAACATGTTTGGAAAGCATTTTGGGTTAGGACCCTTGGATAAGTTAATGCGAGGTGTAAAACCTTATATATAAAAACCTTATATATATAGCTAACATTGAAAAAAAACAACCAAACATTGGCATCTTCATATCTTAAAGCAACAAAATTTACCCGTAAGACGATTACTCAGCTATTGCTCGGTGCTTCAGCAGTCACAGTCTGTTGTTTTATAGAATGATTGGAATAGCCAGAATCACAATCACAGTCGGTGTCCCTTTAAGAAAGACCACAGTGTCCCTTTAAGAAAGACCCCAGTTCGCTTTCTCGATCAGAGTGATCTCTGTGGCCCTGGAAATAGTATCGATGTATGTAATGGGTAGGTAACTCCAGTCGTGGGTGATCTCAATATTTTTTGGTTATTCTCCCTTTAAAGAGCATGAATTTAATCTGAGGCGTCTTAACTCGTTATCACTGTTTTTGTTTTTCTACTTTAGGCATATGAATGAAATATTCCACAAATTCTACAGTAATTTCAGGTTCTTTTTCAATGGAGGCCAAAGTAATTCTAGTGCCTTATCTTTAAATGGGAAGAAAAAGGGGGTCAACGACAAAAATGTTTCACAAATTCGTTTCAAAGGCATATAAATCTGCTTCTGACTAGGTCTGTAATCGGGATTATTAAAGACCAGTTTTTTGGTTGTTTTTTTTTTAAATTTTTATTTTGTCAAGATTTTACTACAAAATGTTAAAAGCTTTTTTTCCTCGTGTGATTATCATCTCGTGTATCACTGTTGTCCCCAGCATCATTACCTTATCAGTGCAACATCATCACTTTGTCCGTTCATATTATACTGATCATCATTAGTCTATATGATTGTTATGGCTGTATTCAATGTTATGAAAAATTGTATTGTATTTGTATGTTATGCTTAACAGACAAATAACGTTGAGTTTTAAAAAAAAAAAAAAAAGGTCTGTAATTGTTTATTAGGCTGGTTTTTACGGCTGGCTAATCCATGCACCTTACATATTTTATTTTTAGATAATTATAAGACTCAGAGTATACCTGAAACTTTTAAATTGGATATTTTATCCAGACCACAGGTCATCTGATATATTTTGTCATCCTGAATTGGTTGGAGGACCCAAAGAAAAGGGAGATTTTATATTTAACAAGATAGAGGAAGAGGGTCCGCGATGATTTAGCCTCTTAATAGGTGCCAAAAACCTATGGCTATTCACGCACATACTAACTCAGCAGGTCAACAAAAGTTTGTATGCTGGTAGGATAAGAAATAATGAAAGGGTCTGGTACAATAGCAAGTAAGAGTTTCGCAGGGGGTTAGATTGAGAAATAGTAAAGCGATGGGTTAAATGATGGGTTAAATGATGGGCTCTGAATTCTATTAAGGAAATGATGAACCCAGTTCCAGGATGAGGAAATCAGTAGTGAAGGATCAGGTACACTGACAGAGTAACAAAGTGAAAGGACGGGGATAGTGGGGGGNGGGGGGGGGGGGGGGGGGGGGGGGGAGGGGGTATGAGAAATAGCAAGGGTTAGAGCTGTGAATATTGACCTGCAATGACATGATGGAAACATTCAAAAGAAAGAGTGCAAGAACTGGATAAGCACTCCAAAATGAAATTATTTGTCACTGAGATTTAGAAAACTTTGAACGTGTAAGGCATATCGTAAGCTGGGCTGGGCCATATTGAACAAATTCAAGTTCAAAGGTTTTATTAGGCCATTGGCCAACATCATACAGTACAAAACAATATTACATAAGTATCATTTACTACAAAGACGTATACGTGTTCCTCATGCACACTATTTGAACGCAAGGGACGTATCGTCAAATTCATTCCATGTTTGCCTTAGTCAAGTTTTGAAGTTTTGAGAAATTGAGCTCTCTCAACCTGTTGCTCAAAGCCAAACAGTGAGACAGTTGATGTGATTTAGTTTGTAACACTGGCATATAATAACAAGTCAAAACTCTATAATAATTGTTTTAATATGAAAAGAAGAGAAATACAAGATTGCAGTAATATAGACAAGTCAGATCATTCTCCCCCCCCCA
>JAWQUT010000142.1:384709-401241 GCA_033807755.1 Ellobium chinense
CTCCCGCCCTCCATCGGGTATGGCGTCATCGAGATCTTCCTCGGTGTCTTCCTTGGCTTCCTCTAGACTAGAGGATCAATTTTATCCTCCCCCATTCACCACCGCAACAACGACAACAACGGCAGGCGACACCCACAGCAGCTACAACTACCTAACCGGCATCTTCTTCAGATCTTCTGGGACGATCAAAGTGGAGGCGCCATCCAGAGATCTTTCAGCGCCGCCAACGACGCCCTCCCCAACATTATGTCCGGCATCGCCGCCGCCCCTGCCACTGCCCTCCGCCCATCATTCATCTCCATCGCACTCAGCGCAGTCCACCCCATCAACGTCTCACCGGGCTCTCGCAGTGGCGGATACAGCCATAGCAAGCGGCGCCGCCTCTGCATGGCTGTCCCCACCCACCCCCGCCGGAACCTCCCCAGCGAACTCGGCGGCGTCGTCGCAGTATGACTCGGATGAAGACGAGGGGGAACTAGTAGACAATTCTGATATGCCTTCCCCTCGTGACGTTGAATCACTATCTTATATCAAATCTTCCAACAAGCCATGGGCGGATCAACAACTAGTTTCAACCAGGGAGAAAGGAGGTTGGGTGTATCATAAGGTAATCCTCTCCCTCCATCTCTCTCTCTCTCTCTCTCTCTCTCTCTCTCTCTCTCACACACACACACACACACACATACACACGCCCATACACAAACTCTTTCTGTGTCTCTCTTCCTCTCTCTGTCTCCGTCTCTCTCTCTCTCTCTCTCTCTCTCTCTCTCCNCTCTCTCTCTCTCTCTCTCTCTCTCTCTCTCTCTCTCTTTCTCTCTCTCCTTCTCTTTTTTTGTTTTCTTTCGTCCGTCTTCACATAATGACATTTCTATAAAAATGAAGTTCAGAAAATGGAGGGTGAATGGAACCGTTTCAGTGACCTAAATAGATGTGTAGATCAAATTCTTCATAAAACTCTAACATCCTCGCAAATGACTTTCCTTACTGCTGTCACAACCATTTTGACCTCTTCACTACGCATGACGTACATGTACGTCCTAATCCATTACTTCAAACAGAGCTTGGACGTACTGTACATGTTGGGCCCGGAAGTAACCTTCTCCTGTATATAGTCGCCATGATAATAATAATGCGGTTTATAAGTCTCATATTATCCAGGCTCATGCCTGTTCACGCAACTTCACACTATTATTACCCTGGCAGGCCTGATCACTCTAGAACTTGCTCAACTCCCTTGGGGAGCATTCAGGGCTACTACCATTTACAGGCACTGATCACTAGCATTTTGACATTATTTCTCACTGCCTATAGCCAGGTATCCATTTTACAGAAGGGTGGACGGAGGAAAATGTGAATGAAATGCTTTCCTAAGGCATCTTTATCATGACCATGGCCGGGAATCGAACTATTGACGTTTAGATCTTGAGTCCAACACGGCAACGATTCCGTAAAATTATGCAGGAGTGCCACAAAACAAAAAGTCAAACTCACTGAACGATCTGATGAAATCGAGGTAATTTGATAACATCGGCACTGAAAAAAAAACTGGACCTAGCGATTGGGGTTAAAAACCTTAACACAGTAAAATGATACGGAAATATGCATTTAACCTAATTGTTTGACCTAATTTCTATGATAAATAAGATCGAGTGCGTGAACACGAATGATGATTTTATTGTTATCATCCCAACCTTATCTCCTCTTACACAGCCAGCCATGTGTTGACTTTTATCATTTTTTATTCTAAAATCACTGATGACTGTTTTAGAAGCATGTATGTAATATAAATGCATAGTGCAACCCTAAGGAGTCTAGTTAATTCAAAGACACAGTATAAACATTTCGAATTTGTGAGGTGCTCGGGTTTATAAGAGAAAAAGGCGTTCAACTAAGTTTAGTGTCATTTTTTTTTTCTGTACACAATATGAAATGTCCAGCTGAAGGTCTAAGTCATAATGAGATTTTATACGTCTCAAAAACAGCCATTACTTGGCGGTCAAGACTGACGGTGTAATGTCATGATCTACAAAACTAAAGCTTGGAGGAAATTGCGATCTTTAAGATCTACGGCTGTCTTGTTAACTTGAAAAGACCAAACTTTTAATTCTTGATGAAAGGATCTTTTGGATCTTAAGGTTTTAAAGCAGCTCATACATTTATACTAGTTATGTCATCAGAACCACTTTAAACGTTCAAACAAAATGATCAATTTCAGTCTTGTCCTCTGATCATAAAAATGATCTGTAGGCGTATATTATTTGCATCTAGGCTACCAAATTTATGGAGCACAATTTTTTCTGGGTCAACGCAGATAATTCTACTGTATATTTGTATATTAATGTCAGTGTTCTCATTGCTATAACACCCGTCCATTGTCGTCAATGTCTCATTTGCTATTCTAATTGTCATCTTTTGTTCTTGTCGTTGTTATTTTAGATTGCATCTGTATTGTCTCATTGTCAGATGAAAATAGTGCCAAATTGCTGACACAGGCTTCGGGCGTGACTCATAGTTTCCAACATATTTTCTCTGTATGATGATAAATATGCAAATATTGGAACCATTTTGCTCCGAACTGTGACCTGGTGTCTGATAGCGTCAATAGAACTTATATATATTCAAACTGAACAATGTATGACAAGACACGGCTTCTAAGCATGAAATTTGTTATTTTATATAGCAGAGGGACAACTGTATCATAAAATATCTCATCAAGCATCTCAGATATAACTCCATTTCAGTTTTTTGTTCGTTTGTTTGTTTTTCCTTGCTGTTTTACATCTTTGTCATTAGCATACACTTCCAAGAACATCTCATAAACTGGAAGTTTATCAAATTCTGAATACCAAAGCTCCGTGCAAAATAACAATAGCGAGAAAAAAACAAGATTGTCAATCTGAATTCAATATCCAATAGTCTAAAAATGTAAACAATAGTTTTTAAAGATCAAAATAAGCAAAGATGTAAGAAAGTAGGCATCAAAGAGTTCTATGGTTGACTAACCAGCATGTTGGCCTAGTTTTGCACTCTCAAATTGGTAAAATCGTCAAAAATAATAAATTACCATCTTACTCTTACAATTACCTTACATACATTTCTTCTGGAATTGTGTTCCAAAATTTCACGGTATTGATTTTCAGTCAACTTTGCCAGTTTTAGAGATTATGTTTTTCATCAAACATGTTCCCAGAAATTCACGTTTAAATATCTTTACGATGTCTCGACCATAACAAGAGTAAAACACGATGTCAGTTTGCAAGATTTTCAAGTCATTGTAGTCACCCAGATCACTGAAAAAAAAAGGTATTCAGAAAATGTGTACCTATAAATTTAAATTTAAATAAAAAAATCATCCCGAGGTTAAAAAATAACAACGGACCATATTTAAATTCTTAGAAACCATGTCCAGCCGAAAGACCGTACGTTATACAAGAAGAAATTGGTTCCATCTTGACAACTGAACGGCTTTTATGCAATCCCGTTGTTTTTTTTCTTCGTCCCCAAACTTCAGTTTTGTGGAAATGACGTTAAACATGTCAGTCAATATTGCAAAGCATTACTGGTTTCCTTATTTGGCGATATTTATCATCCTCTACCGTGGTTGCTCAATGCTGAGTCTTGAAATTAAATAATAATAATAATAATAATAATGATAAAAGAATGATTTCCCATAGATGAAGAACAAGAAGAATGATGTTAAACTACAGTAGTGAATGTGTAATGAGCGAATATAAGCTGCTCTTTACAATGTTATTAACATTCAGGAACGATGCGACAGCTGCTGTAGATGCATTGAAAGCAAAACAGGCGATAAAACTCTAATCTTCGCTATCAGTATGGCTGGTGTCTTTCGCGCCCACATCTAGCGAGAATGTCTACAGCAAAACTAGGCAGAAGGGAAACACATTTCAAATTTTAATATTCCAACTCTTTCTGTACCCACATTTTTATCAATGGCCTTAATCTCTTCCTTACGTAATGTTTATCGAGTAATTTGGTCATATAGCATAATCTATACGTTAATTAACGTACTGCGTTACTTACAGTGAACACTACTAATGTTTTGGGAGTTTCCCGTGGTTACCGCAGTGCGTTAACTAACGCATACGGCCACTGATGTCACCTAAATATATTCATTTCACAAGTTTGTGCGTAGGAAAACTTGATTACGTGCGTAGGAAATATGACGTACAGATACGTATTGGAAGGCTATACTCGGAACATACCGACAGATCTAAGAGCTGTGTATAATAAAGGGAAAAGACACACAAATTATTTATACTTAGAGACTGGGTTACTGTAAAATTCGGAGAGATGGTAAACTAGTGAGCTGTAAAGTTTCTATGCAGCATAAAATGATTGTTTACGTGGTGAAATTCGTAAAAAGTAGTGGTCACTGATGTAAACAGTGCGACAGAAGTCATTTTTTTGAAGTATCCCGTCATGCTCCCATCTCATGTTATATACTGGGTGGTCCTCTAATTCATGTTTCAGCTTCCTCGTCAAAGCACGGGGCGTTTTGATGCAGGGAAAAGAGGAGGAAAATTGATAACTTGGACACATTCAGTCATGGCTTGGCCGTGATATGAGATCACCCATGAGTGGAAAATGTTGGCTTTATGTTGTATACCATCATCTTCCATTGCCTGTTTTGAATAATTTCATCGCTGTGACTTTTATACAAATGGTCGCTCTTACATTATTTCTATTCTCGTGTACACCTGACAAAAGAGAGCTGCATGCCTGCTGCAGGACCGTACTATCCCAGCACCCTCCCCCCCTCTCAATTCCCCTCCTCCCCATCCGCGCAAACCAACCCTTAGAGACCCCACCCACATGCATCAGCTCTTTTCTTTCCTTTTCTCACCCTAACCTGTGAGGAGTCTAGCTCTCACCCACCCCTGTATTGTGGAGACTGCTGGGGTGGTAGCAACAGTGCTGGCTATCTGCCAGAGAAAAGATGTTGTCATGACGAAAAGACGTAACAAGATCTAGATCCGGTCATAAAATCACCCGAATATTAAGTGGAGCTGACGTCATAACAACTTTACATGTACATAGATCACTTGTTTACTTAGTTGGCTAAAAGTACCTTGGCGTGACATCATTTCATCTGCACTCACTCTGACCTACTTTTCAACAATCCTTCACAGCAACGGAAATCCTCGGAGACGAGTGACGTCAACCGGAATATTATTCCACCGGAATTTGAAAAGTTGAGAAAACGTTCTATGAGCTATGCTGACGTCATCACCAGCGCTCTAGTTTTTTACAAGTTCAACAAAGCCGGTAAGATGTTCTTATCATTACCAGTTTCATCGTCATCATCATCGTCATTTTTTGCAGTAGAGAAGAATCTCTCACACCAGACATTAATATTTTTCCCCCTAGAATGTAATTTCCGCAAATTTCGCGAGATGGCCTGGACTCGGGAAAGTCTGGTGAAAACTTTGCAAACTTAACTGAACTCGGAAAGAAGTTTAATTAGAGGACAGCTAGCCGCAAAAGGTAAAACAAATGCTTTTATGTTTAGTAACCCATTACTATTGGACATTATATATTATAGCATGTTTTTCCCTCAGTATGAAGCAAGGTTGTTAGTTACGCAATTTTAGCGCCGAGTTCCGTCACTCCAGATTGCCCAAGATTTCTGTGTTCAAAGACACATGAGAAATCTACCGAAAGGGACTCGCAAAACTAGATCTTCGCGAAAGGCTGACTATTCGCGAAAATTATATCTCACGAAAACAAGAACGCTTCTTCAGAATTCACTGACATGTTCCGATTTCCTTATCGGTCTGCCTCTTCCAGGCTCTCCCTCTATCTCTCCCTCTGTCTCTCCCTCTGTCTCTCTCTCTGTCTCTCTCTCTCTGTCTCTCTCTCTGTCTCTCCCTCTGTCTTTCCCTCTGTCTCTCCCTCTGCCTTTCCCTCTGTCTCTCCCTCTGTCTCTCTCTCTGTCTCTCTCTCTGTCTCTCCCTCTGTCTTTCCCTCTGTCTTTCCCTCTGTCTCTCCCTCTGTCTCTCTCTCTGTCTCTCTCTCTGTCTTTCCCTCTGTCTCTCTCTCTGTCTCTCCCTCTGTCTCTCTCTCTGTCTCTCCCTGTCTCTCTCTCTGTCTCTCTCTCTCCCTCTGTCTCTCTCTCTGTCTTTCCCTCTGTCTCTCTCTCTGTCTTTCCCTCTGTCTCTCTCTGTCTCTCCCTCTCTCTCTGTCTCTCCCTCTGTCTCTCCCTCTGTCTCTCCCTCTGTCTTTCCCTCTGTCTCTCCCTCTGTCTCTCCCTCTGTCTCTCCCTCTCTCTCTCCCTCTGTCTCTCCCTCTGTCTCTCCCTCTGTCTCTCCCTCTGTCTCTCCCTCTGTCTCTCCCTCTGCCTTTCCCTCTGTCTCTCCCTCTGTCTCTCCCTCTGTCTCTCCCTCTGTCTCTCTCTCTGTCTTTCCCTCTGTCTCTCCCTCTGTCTTTCCCCCTGTCTCTCCTTCTCTCTCTCCCTCTGTCTCTCCCTCTGTCTCTCCCTCTGTCTCTCCCTCCAAGCCAATCCTTCCCAGTGAGTTGTGTCTTGATGACGTCACGTGTTCTTGATGACATTCCCAGGGAGACGGAAGAAGATAGATTACGTTCAACCCAAGCTAGAGAAAGCTGCTCAGTGTAGAAAGTGTAGTCGCCAGTTCGGTCTTAGGTGTTTTAGATATCACTGTAATAGGTGAGACTGATCATCCATCCATCCATCCATCCATCCATCCATCCATCCATCCATCCATCCATCCATCCAATTTATCCATCCATCCATCCATTTATTCACCCATCCATCCATCCATCCATCCATCCATCCATCCATCCATCCATCCATCCTTCTTTTCCTCCATTTATTCATTCATCCATCCATCCATCCATTCATCCATCCATCCATTTATTCATTCATCCATCCATCCATCCATTTATTCATTCATCCATCCATCCATCCATCCATCCATCCATCCATCCATCCATCCATTCATCTGTTCATCCGTCCAGTCATTTCTGATTGATTTCTTGTGACTAAAGGGCTTATCATTGCCAAAACTGGGTTTAAGAAAATTGGGCGGTTCTTTTTGAAGAATAGACCTAGATCTAGCTCATTGTTTCAACAAAATTCTCGTCTGATTTCTGTTCCTACATCAAGGGCTTTCGGAGTTCCGCAAAAAGTATTTTTTAATATCGACTTACATGTGTTGATCACAAAATGTGCAAAAGAAGTGATTTTGATGAGAAAAACCAACATCTTTTGTCAGTAGACATTAGTTGCAAGTGTAGATGTGTGAAAGAGAAGGGTGGGGGGGAGATAAAGAGGATCAGAAAGATAGAGGGGATGGAGAGAGACAGAGCAAGGGAGAAAGAGAGAAAGAGAGGCAGGAGCAAAGAGAGAGAGAGAAAAAAACTGAGTTTGGAGAGAGAGAGAGAGAGAGACCGAGCCAGGGAGCGAGAAAACGCAAGCAGCACGTCACATTTCCACTAAATGCCTTTCTAAGTCCGCTCTGAGACCATCTGTGACCGGAGCTGCCGTGTTAAAACAAATGAGTCGACACTGTGTATGATAGCTACTCTACCAATGTGCTCTACAATAATAATTAAAAAAACCCTATTTATGCACGGCCGCCCGGTCGATAGAGCGACTCTCTAGTAGTACACAGTGACTGTGGTGAAAACATGTATCGGGCGTAATGTGGAAACAAATATGTATATGTGTAATATTATGAAAAGCCAGGCGTGTTTATGTCTGTCTGTCTGTCTGTCTGTCTGTCTGTCTGTCTGTCTGTCTGTCTGTCACGATGCATCTGTTAATCTGTAAAAACTCCAAGAAACGGTCAGACAGACAGGCAGGCAGGCAGACAGATAGAAAGACAAAGTCTTTTACTCGATTGTGCCTTGGACAGGCCTGTTTTTATCAACTAGCTGCCAACTGTTTTATTTATCAACCCAGCTCCCAAATCATAAAATAACGTGAAGATGCTGGCTTTATTCAACATTTCGAGAATTCACAAATATAATTGGTTAGTGACTTACGTGGTTTTACCAGATGAACCACTCTCAACTGTGCACTGTGACGTATAATCCCAAGCGTGGTAAAGATGAACTTAGTTCTCTTGTACAGTAACATTAAATTGTAAAGCTAATGTTNCAAGGGCTTTCGGAGTTCCGCAAAAAGTATTTTTAATATCAACTTACACAGGTGTTGATCACAAAATGTGCAAAAGAAGTGATTTTGATGAGAAAAACCAGCATTTTTTGTTAGTAGACATTTGTTGCAAGTGTACATGTGTGAAAGAGAGGCTGGAAGATAAAGAGAAGATAGTGGGGATGGAGAGAGACAGAGCAAGGGAGAAAGAGAGAGAGGCAGGAGAGAGAGAAAGAGAGAGAGACTGAGTTTGGAGAGAGAGAGAGAGAGAGAGAGAGAGAGAGAGAGAGAGAGAGAGAGAGAGAGGGCCAGCGAGTGAGAAAACGCAAGCAGCACGTCACATTTCCACTAAATGCCTTTCTAAGCCCGCTCTGAGACCATCTGTGACCGGAGCTGCCGTGCTAAAACAAATGAGTCGACACTGTGTATGATAGCTACTCTATCAATGTGCTCTACAATAATAATTAAAAAAAACCTGGTTATGCACGGCCGCCCGGTCGATAGAGCGACTCTCTAGCACACAGTGACTGTGGTGAAAACATGTATCGGGCGTAATGTGGAAACAAAATATGTGTGTGTGTAATATTATGAAAAGCCCAACGTGTTTATGTCTGTCTGTCTGTCTGTCTGTCTGTCTGTCTGTCTGTCTGTCTGTCTGTCTGTATGTATGTATGTATGTATGTATGTATGTATGTATGTATGTCTGTATGTCTGTCTGTCTGTCACGATGTATCTGGTAATCTGTAAAAACTCCAAGAGACGGTCAGACAGACAGACAGACAGGCAGACAGATAGAAAGACAAAGTCTTTTACTCGATTGTGCCTTGGACAGGCCTGTTTTTATCAACTAGCTGCCAACTGTTTTATTTATCAACCCAGCTCCCAAATCATAAAATAACGTGAAGATGCTGGCTTTATTCAACATTTCGAGAATTCACAAATATAATTGGTTAGTGACTTACGTGGTTTTACCAGATGAACCACTCTCAACTGTGCACTGTGACGTATAATCCCAAGCGTGGTAAAGATGAACTTAGTTCTCTTGTACAGTAACATTAAATTGTAAAGCTAATGTTGGTTTTCGGAGTTTTGTCATAGGAACTGCAGTTGAACTTTGGGAAGCGTTCAAATGGCAATCACAGGGATGCAATAAATTCTCTTTCAGCATTCATTGACTCATAAACAATAAAACAGCTACAAGTGACTGTTCGCTGGTGTACTCGTATAACTCACAGAGTTGTAAAGACGCGCTTAGATGGTGTTTACATAACAGTTTAAAAGCACTCAACGATGTAGTCTTTATCTGTTAATTGCAGCTGTTGTGCATTGTGTTCGGTTCGAAGTACTGTATATTAAATATGCAACCAATTTATTTTCCACGATTTTTTTAAAAATCAAAATGCCTTCATGTGTGATGAACTCAATTTCCCTTCAGCATGATGTACAATTCGGAGTAAGAATAAAAATGCCCCCAACTCCCGCTTAGCATAATTTTCAAAAAAAAAAAAAAAGGTGACATACGTGGTTTAGTCTGATGAAGAACTTTTGACTTTTCTACAGTGTTCAACTCACACGTTATGACATCTACGCCGTATGGTAGTGGCCCATTAATATTGTTGCACACTGAAACACACTGCGGTCATATTCTGGTTCTGGTTATGAGTAATTCTACCGCAGTTACGGTTAAGTGTATCTGAGAAGGAGGAGAGAGAGAAAGAGAGAGAGAGAGAGAAGGAGAGAGAGATGGAGACACACAAGTTTCACACAGAAAAAGAAAAGAAAAGAGGAAAAAAGAGAGAGACAACGAGAGAAGAGGGAAAGAAGGAAAGGAAAGGAAGGCGGAGAGTGAATAAGAGAAAGATGAAAGAGAAAGAGAGAGAGAAAGGGTGAGAAAGAGAGAAGGAATGGGAGAGAAAGAAAGAAAGAAAGAAAGAAAGAAAGAAAGAAAGAAAGAAAAGGACGGACACACACACACACACACACACACACACACACACACACNTTTTTTTTGCGAGTCCAAAAAGGGCACAAGATTCGGTTTCGCAAAATACGAGGAGATTTTACCAAATGCGAAGATGCATACACATATAGACTATATGTTTATATCAAAAGATATTATATCTGCTGTTTGGAGAAGCCTTACGTATTAGAAATGTAACATCATGACAAATTATTTTTTGTTTTGCTTTCTGGCAATTATTTGCTCCAAAACGAACCCTGACAGACACACTTTCGTCCATACCATGTTTCGCATCTCTTATAAATTTGAGGTATTTTTTTTTTTTAATTTCAGACACAATCCCCCCTTCCCTTCAACCCTTTTTCTTTTCATTGCAGATGTAGAAAGTCTTTCTGTGATCGCTGCATCCCTATCATGAGATACGACACTGTTGAACAAGAGGATAAGGCGTCTTCCCTTACAAGGGTAGGGTTACGGGTTGCCTTTCTGATCACCCATCTCTTTGTCTGTCTGTCGCTCTCTCTCTCTCTTCTCCTGTCTGTCATTACATACATTTTTCTCTCTCTTTTTCCTCTGTTGCTGTAACCTTACTTTGACTCTCACTTTCTCGTGAGTGAGTGAGTGAGTGAGTGAGTGAGTGAGTGAATGAGTGAGTGAGTGAGTGAGTGAGTGAGTGAGTGAGTGAGTTAGTGACTGACTGACTGACTCTGACTGACTGACTGACTGACTGACTGACTGACTGACTGACTGACTGACTGACTGACAATGTTATCAAAGTCACCACCCTGTCTCTCAGGTCTGTGAACTGTGTAAAGATGAGATAGCGTATGAAACATCTCGAGGAAGATACCGAGGGCTGTGGACAGAGTTCGAGAAATTGAGGGCAGAGGCGCGAGCTAACAGAGGCTTGGATAACACGTCAGTGTGTCACAACAAACAGTTGGAGTCTCAGTCTATGTAAGCCAATGATGGATGGATGGATGGATGGATGGATGGATGGATGGATGGATGAATGAAAGGAAATAGTGGAGATGATGATGACAAAAGTTTTGAAACAGCTTTTATATCCTCTTTATTTCTCAAGTGCGAGTAGAAAGACTTATACCAATGATATTTATAGTGGAGGAGGGGGTGGGCAGGTGGGATGGTGGGATGGTGCGATTGCCTGTGGCAAAATGCGTGGAAGGGGTGAAATTATAAGCGAACTTCTCGTGCAATTTGTAAAGAACGAAAAACGACAAATAATAGGAGAGGTAGATACTTTTTGCTTTGTTTTGTGTCAGCTGCCTGCAAATATTGGCCTGTACCATTACATAATATATTCATATCGTATACCATCCGAATGTCCACACGCCTTTTCCTTTCAAACTGACAAACAACGTGCAAAATAAATTTATTTCCTTAGTGTTACACTACATTTCTATGCCAATCCCCTCCTTGTTGAACAGGCTAGATGTGACCCCAGGACTGAGGAGTTTATGTTTTAGATTCTTAGTGGAAGTTCATCAACAGCTGGAAAAACAACACAGACATAAGTTTCTGGCCAATTATCTACATTTTGAAAACACAGCCCAGACTAGGCCCAAGGTAGAGATCACTTTCATCCATCCATCCATCCATCCATCCATCCATCCATCCATCCATCCATCCATCCATCCATGTGTCTGTCCTGTTACCCCTTCCTCAACACGTTTTTCTCTCTTGCATGTATCCATCTTTCTGTGTATCTGTCCATCCTTCAGTCCTTTCATCCCTTAGAGGCATTTATAAAATCACTGAATTATTAGACTGATCCATCTCTTTATTTATGCATTCACTCACCTATAACCACACACACATATTCTAATGCACCTATTCTCTGACTCATACACTCACCTATAACCACACACACATATTCTACTGCACCTTTTCACGTACTCATTCACTCACCCACCTACACATTCACGAATTCAATCAATACCTGTCAATTAAATAGGTGATATGGGTGGCCGGGGGACATTAGGAATGGATAAGAATAACGGGGTGATATTTGCGGCAGATGCATAAATGGCGTGGATCATCCCACGTTTTGCTTCAGGACACTTCATTGTTTTTAATTTTAAAAAAAAAATTTAAAAATAAGAAACTAAATAGAACAAGACAAGACAAGACAAGACAAGACAAGACAAGACAAGACAAGACAAGACAAGACAAGAAGACAAGACAAGACAAGACAAGACAAGACAAGACAAGACAAGACAAGACAACAACTAACATATAACATACAACATATAACATACAACATAATATAACATACAACATATTATAACATACAACATATGACATATAACATACAACATAAACGGCCATGCTAAGAGGCCATTACCGGCCTCCGCACAGCCACACCATCACCACAAAGGTTCACCCGCCAGCTGCACCAGCTGGCCGAGACATCAGTTGTTCTAATGTTTGAGTGACTGCACAAAAGAGCATCTGGACACTGAATTCGCTAAGAATCTTATAAAATAATGTAGTAAATGATGCTCCTGACCGAGCTAAAATTTTGGTAAAACGAGTCACAAATGTACATTCTCACGAAGTGCAGCGATCTTGCCCGATAATTAAGGTATGTTTGGATGAATCAAGAGTCATGGCTGTGGAAGTTGGAGCAACAGTTTTCGCCGAAGCTTCAAAGTTTGAAGCACTGAAACATTTCGGGGTGAATCGATGGAAATGCTCACAGTCCTTAAAGTACCTAATTGAATTTGCCGAGAAAGTCTCGAGTTGGTTTTGGGATAAGTGGAATGATGCCGTGGCCGAAAACGTATTTTACGAGGCTATGGAGTTCATACTTTGCTGTGCAAAAGTTTGGGCAGTAATCAGATCTGTAAGCTGTGGAAAAATCAAGAACATCCTTCAGTCATATTTCTCTTTTGAGATTGGCAGTGTGATGTTATTAATAATTATTTAAGTACTACTGCTCAATGCCATTGACTTAAAACTATAACTATTCATAGTAACGCTGCAAAAGAGAAGCTGTCGTAAGCTTCACGGATGGTTTACAATCACCTGTTGTTGTTGTGTTTTGCCAGATTCATGTATGAGGAAGACATAATAATAGTCAATTTCAGACGGTTTCAGTGGATAATATTCAAAACAAGACAAACACCCCATTTTACAAATGGGCAGCCAGGCAACGCACCAGCGGCGAAAGAATACCTAGCGCACCGAAAGGCATCATAGACGAATGCATTAGACTCCGTGAAAAAGTTGGACGATTGGCGAATCGGACGGATTGAAAAGATCTATCGGAGATTGTATTTCGTTGCTATACACATTCTCTTTTTTTAAAAGGGGTAAAAAAAAATCAAGAGGACTGATGTGTATAGTTACCTTTTGTGTATTTTTCTACGAATTTAGGTGAAAACCGCATGTTTTTACGTTACGTAGATCTAGTTCTCAAAAAATCTGTGACACAAATTTGGCTGAAGCGTTTTATTAATATAGATAATACTAATTTTTAGCGAGGAAAGCAAATGTCATTGATGATAGCGATGAGACGCTTCGCAAAACACGTGGACCCGCCTTCAGGGAGGATTATCATGTACAGCGAACTGCTCATTATAATGCGATAGACCGCTAACCAGACAGACTAGATCCGCATTTGGCGAGTGGTCTTTACCGTGTATCGGCCTATCGCGATTGGTCGCTTCACCATACATCTTGTTTGAGGAAAGTGGCGATAGGCCGGTTGGTTAAACTTGTGTTTTACAAAAACTACTTCAAATTTTCTCAAATCCTTTACAGGCTAGTAAGTTCATTATATAAACACTCAAAATCCGCAACAAAAACAAAAAGAAGTTACTCTTTGTAGCGATAGGCCGGTTCGCCACACAGCCGACAAATTCATCCAATTTTCATGTTATGATGTTGAATCCACACTGATTCAACCAGTAACCATCAAACCACCCAAACACCTACCGAAATATGTGCAGTATGCCTAAATCTGAATTCACCATTTCACCTACTCATGCTACAGATGACTAATACTTCTGATGTAAACCATCAATAGAGATAGAAAGGAGAGACAATCTCCTCATTGTACATTCAACACAGTTCAGTTGCTTTAAGTGTAGGTCTAGCCTTAAACACGATACTCACCTCTCTCACTTCCAGGCTAAAGGTATGAAGAGCAAAGAGTGTCATGCCTGTAACAGACAGTTAAGAATGTTGACGGACATCAGGGACTGCACCATCTGTGAACAGACCTTCTGTATGATGTGTACATACAAGACGTTACAGCTCTACCTGTCTCAAGGCACCGACCTCAAGGGCGTCATAGATATAGAGATGATCAAATTCCATATCAAAGACAGTGAGCAGGTCGGTGGAAGATCTTAACCCTGTAAGACCCACAGTACCAAATGTGGCACACGAGCTTGGAGTGTCCGTTCTTGTTTTTTGACATGCCGTAGATCTATATCGCTGATCAGTCCTTACAGAAATGTACATAACAGTCAGATTTCTCTAGGTTTATCTTCAGTTAAGCACATTTATTTTTTACATGTCAATATGTGAAAATAATCTTCATATATCATAGTACTGTGCTTCTGCTCTTCGGACTCAAAGGGTTAAGTCAGCACTTTGTCTGGTCTGTGAACAGTCTCTGCCTCTTGTTTGTTTTTTTTTGAAGCGATGATGTCAACAAACTACTATGAGCTTATTAACCTGTACGTACATTTGTCTGAGTTAAGAGTTTTACGGTGCTTCAGCAAGACTACAGCTATATTGCGTCCCTGCACGAAAGAATAGTTCATTATAAAGGAAGCAGGATGTAGGGTTTGTCGGATAGGACAAGGGAGTGCTACTTCCGAGACATACATGTACGTCCTAGCATTGTTTGGGCCGTAGGAATAGGACGCACAAGTATGTTACCCGTAGCGATGGTGGTAGGGAAGCAATTCCTGTACAAAGATAATTTTCTCTATTAGCATTTCAATCTTGGTTTGAATGGAAAACTCCTTTGCTTAGTGAACTGGTGTCTTCAAATAAATTAACTGTATCGTTAACAATCAACTCCTAAACGGATCTGACCAGTAATTTATGTAAAAGGTCAGCTTCAGATTTTTATTTGTCATTGTAACAATCGCTACAAATAATGGGTAGATGGCTACCATTGAACACAGTAGCACAGAAATGGACAGACAATTATAAAAATGGACAATTTGACAGTCGGATAGACATATCAACATCCACATAGTAGAAATACTTAAGCCTATTTTTATACTGTAATCATTAGTGTCATAATATGATATGCTGCATGTCATACTCTCCATTACTGTCACATTCCTTCCCTGCCAGTCCCAAGACGAAGTAGACAACATAGAAGCCAGTGAGACGTACCGGGTGTGTGCCAACTGTGAGGATGTCCTACTGTGGAATCTCAGAGTCTTGGAGTTTGACCAGAAGATTCCTGAACTGGAGGCGGAGTTGTTTGACCTGCAGCGACAGATAGATCACGCTCTCACTTATGTGAGTACTGAGTGTTTATGATTTAATGAACGAAGAAAGGAAGATATGAGTGAATAGATAGAATGAATGATCAACTGATTATGATCGACTATAGAAATAAACAAACAAGCAAACAAAGAACAAACAAACAAAGAAACAAATAAATGAATGAATGAATGAACAAATGAAAGTATGAACGAACGAAATACAAACGAATGAATTATTAATGAATGAATAAATGAATGCCTGAACATAGAAGCGAAAGAACAAATGAGTGAATGAATAAATTAATGACTAAATGAACAAACGAACGGGTATACGAATGAACGGACATACGATCAAACAAACAAACGGACGAACGAACAAACGAAAAAAACGAATGAATGAATGAATGAATGAATGAATGAATGAATGAATGAATGAATGAATGAATGAATGAATGAATGAATGAATGAATGAATGAATGACATGTTTCTAATGTTTCTTAAACTGGCATCTCAATTTATTTCATCGTTTAATCCCAAGGGGCCCTACATGTACGGAATGCAGAGATCCATATCCGCAGCCAACATCAGCAATATGAGGGAAGGAGATCTAATGGTGAGTAGGACATAGTCTTAACACGTAGGACATGGTCTTAACACGTAGGACATGGTCTTAACACGTAGGACATGGTCTTAACACTTTCAATGTACATACATGTGTGATTATAACAGGTCACCTGGGACGCTTTAAAATGTTTCGTTTAAAGTATATTTTGCAAAATCTATCTATCTAACGTATCTAATCTGCCTATCGTATTTTTGGACTTGCAAAATTTTTCTGGTATAAATACTAGTTTCATACAGCAGATTTCGTACAAGTAAAAAGTGTGGCATTGTATTTATATCCTCCTAAAAGATATCGTCATCATCTACATCATTAGAAGAGTTTGTAAATCAC
>JAWQUT010000142.1:402306-429784 GCA_033807755.1 Ellobium chinense
GGGGGGTGGGGTCTGATGCACCTGATCTATGATGCCAAAACCAATTGATAAAATGTGATCATTTGCTCTGTCCCTTTCCACCAGGCGATGTACGACTTTTATCTCAAGAGACGGGACCAGCTTAAATCAACTCTTCGACGTCGTGATTCCTGTTCAGGTGTCTCTTCGGACGTCCAGTAGTGACCTAGATAAAGTGAACAGTAGGTCGACACGTCCAGTAGTGACCTAGATAAAGTGAACAGTAGGTCGACACATTTTGAGTCTTTTCTGACAACCAGTCACCACTTCTACGAAGTGACCAGTTCACAACTTTATGTGCACTGCTCTTCACAATTTTCGAACCACTTTGAGCAAGTGATCTGGTACGGACTCATTTCCACATAGTTTCGGTCTATATTTTTGACCCAAGAGATGACCTCACCCTCTTATATTAATATAATTATGTCTGAGAGCCTCTATGGGTGCTGAAATCTACTGACCACTGTGTGCAGTGGACTGTGTATTCACGACATCAGATTTGATCTCAGCCTATATAATACCATCACCTAAGCTTCATTGTAACTCTTTAGGAGCTAGGAGAGAGAGAGTTTCGATTAGAAAAAAATTGCGACTGTTCAGTGACTTTCATATACTTTTGGAAATAATATCATTTATTTGTCGGATGAAAAATTGCAGACGTTGCGAGTAGTCGAATTGCGATTAGGTGTAGTCAGCTGTAGTTAACGTATTACCTGTTGTTCAGAGATAAAGATATAATGGGCCCCGTCAGCTGGCTTTGGTGCGACTTTCTCTCAGTCACTAGTTACGTTTCAATCAACAAACTACTGCGTTTCTAAAGATGTAGTCACTGGTATGCTCCCTAGGAGCCAAAGTTAAACAAAATCCACTTTTTATTACAGCTCAAGTTATCAAAGTATGATCTCTATGAGAATATACCGGCAGGCCCTGCCAGAAAGTTTACTTAATCCAAAAACTTCAAGACGAAGAAAGCAGAGTAGGGCATAATTATTCATGTGGATCCTGTGTCAATATTTTTTGCAATCGGGACTCATTTCAATATTAATACGGCCCTGCTCAGAAAGTACATGTTGACTTCATCCAAATTCAGGAAACTATCAACAGCAGACTATGACGATTTTCATAACCTTTGTTCATAATGTACATGGCATGGAATAATGGCTATTTTAAAATACGGTACCTCCTCTGCACCTGCACGCCTTTGTGTTGCTTGAGTTGGTTATTTATTTATGTATCACTTGTACAGATTTTATTTATGACACTAAGTTTTTTTCGGGACTGTAATGTAAATAATAATGTATCCTTATAGAATTTGTGAAATACATGACAGATTTTGTTCCAGGCTTTTATGTTGATGCAAGCTGCCAGTTCGGTTGTATATTCCATCGTTTTCTTATGAAGTATGTGTTTTGGGCATATGCAGAGATAGGCATACAAACATTTTACTTTGCCACCCAAATTATTTGAGGTTATGAGGGGTGGATAAAAAATTTCGGGGCCTCGCTCCAAAAACTTGAGTTTTGACAAAGTGAATTCCTCGGAGTCTTTTTACAATGATGTCCCCCATGAAGTAAGAGCTTAATTTTATTACTCTACAAATTTCTTTCGCAAAGAACATGATTATGAAACTGAGTAATAATGCGTTTTCTGAAAATGTAGTATCTTCACTGTCCTGAGAAGAAATTCTTTAAAGAATTTTTATGTGTGTGTGTGAATGCGATAAAAAGTCAGATGGAGTCAATAAAGTTAAATTACATTAATCAATATCATGAATCGAAATAACATCGTCATGGAAATATTTCTGCCAGCTGAAGACAGTTCAAGTGTTTGAAAATATGCAACCCAGCCTGATTTAGAATCATATGAAAAATCCAATAAAAATATATATTACAAGACTAACACCCCATTTTACAAATGGACAGGCAGGCAACGCACCAGCGGCGAAAGAATACCTAGCGCACAGAAAGGCATCATAGGCGAATGCATTAGACTCGGTGAAAAAGTTGGACGATTGGCGAATCGGGTGGGTTGAAAAGATCTATCGGAGATTGTATTTCGTTGCTATACACATTCTTTTTTTTTTAAAAGGGTAAAACAAATAAAGAGGACTGATGTGTATAGTTACCTTTTGTGTATTTTTCTACGAATTTAGATGAAAACCGTATGTTTTTACATTACATAGTTCTCAAGAAATCTGTGACACAAATTTGGCTGAAGCGTTTTATTAATAGAGATAAAACAGTTAGATATGGTGTGGTGAAGGACATCGTTTAAAGCTCCGGTGTTTTCATGTTGTCAAAACTGACATGTTTTCTGGGCGAGACCACCAACTAATTTATTCAACCTCGTGTGAGCCACATGTGGAAATAGATCATACGCTTAGATGCTTTATAGGAGAGCGACTTTCAGTGTATCACTGTTTAAATATTTATTTCACTGTGCAGTTTAGCAAATTTTAATATATTAGTCTTTAACTCCATATTATGTTCATGAATGAGATGGTTTATAATTATTTAAACATTTGTCCGTATTGCCCTTGGCATGGGACCTTCCTGCCGTATTACCGAAAAACACCATAAACTTTGGTGAAATGTTTTAATGTTTCGATCTTTTCATCTGAATTATTCCGCTACTACTTTTTTAGTTTGCGAGATGGCAAACAGTACACGTCACTGATTAATGAAGAAGAGAGGCGCAATGTTAAGTTATTGTTTTTTTTCTTGTTTGCATTTTCTCAAAAATTGTGACTTTGGCACATGCGGTCTTTTTCCGTGACACGGCAGAATAGTGGGCGCAAGTGTCTCTTTTTTTCAGCTGTCGAGTAAGATCACATTAGCGCTGTAATATTGTTTGGATGTAAAATGCTCAATACTTTGTTTAGACTTTGTTCCAACATACAATGGCATGGATCTCTCTCTCTCTCTCTCTCTCTCTCTCTCTTCTCTTTAACAAGGCCTACCTTTGCGGTCCGACCATCATGATTTTATAATTTTTCACGGGCTTATGAGTTTTTGTATTGTAAATAGCAAACTGACGTCATTTGGAGCTATGTGGTATCTTTTGATTTTCACTCAAAACTGAATCCCTCTCGCTGACACCGGGTGGATTTTTTTTTACCTGCACCATTTCTCAGCTTGCTGCTCCTACACTGTCTCTGCCAAATTCACTGGATGATGAAGACAATGATCACTCATATGTTGATATATAGCGCGTCGTCTTCCACATAGGCCTACTACATAGTATTTACCTGTGCTGCACACAATGATTTTGTTGTAATAAAGAAGCTGCAGGTAGTCTCTGTTCTCATCCACGTTTGTAATAGATTCCTAATTTCACAGTAGTCTAATAGCGTTGGTGGAATAATTTCATACGGCCATGATATTACTCCAAAAGTATACCAGGTATATCATAAAATGGGTATGATTATGATGTATGGGCATATAAAGTGGGTAGTCCTACTTCGGGAAGGAGTGCTTCCACAGTCTCTGTGCCATTTTAGTTGAATGGATGGTCTGTCTTAAGCTTTTCCACTCAAGAATTCATCTAGATAATGTAGGCCTATGTATTTATTTCTATCATGTAAATGTTGCCTGTGCTCAAACTTATCAACAACAATTAAAATTTGAATGACATTTGCTAAGTTGCGTTGGTTACTTTGTTGTGAATACAGTGATCTACCCAGTTCAACACTATCCCAACTACATTATTGTCCAATTCTGCGCCCTCTAACAACTCTCTGTAGGTCTGAAGATGTCTGGGTTTTTTTTTCAGCTAACTGTTGGCTATATAAGGGTTTTACACCTCTCGCTAACTTATCAAGGGGCCTCGTGCCAAAATACTTTCCACACATGTTGTTTGGCACTTGCTCCAAATTTTGACACAGAAAATAGTCCAAGACCAATCAGATTTTGAGAACATTGGCAGTGAATCAAGCTACTTAACCCTCTAGTGCCCAGCGTGTATCAGATCTGATACATTTCGTGGAACAAAGAAAAAGCAAACTAAGATCATCACCCCACCATAATAGTGTGAAGTCGCATGAGCGGGCATTAGCCTGGATATGAGACTTATTAACCGCATTATTATTATTATCATTTTGATGCTTGTTTCAGCATAGCGGATCCAGAAGTGATCCAAAAACTGGAGCTCGGACTTTTTGTGCCACTGTAAATAGGGCTGGGCACTAGAGGGTTAATAAGTTAGTTCTTTTCACTCAATAAACAGGGTAACCTCAATCACCTAGCAACAACCATACAGTTTATACTTCAATGACAAAACCCCTACCTATTCTGAGTCTACAAAAGTATTTGTATCTATCTAAGCCTTAAGAGTTCAAATCCAACTCCATTTCTCAATGACCAATTCTCTGATTTTATAGGCACTATTTGAAACTGCATGTTCCTATGCCAGATGCAATAGGCATCTTCAGACCTATCAAGTACCTGTGTGCCTGAGAATGTGTAAGTGTATTTGTAACTGGAGAAGGAGAAAGGTTGTTTGTGAGAAGAGTGAATGCTGTATGATAAAGTGATATGATATAAAATGAGAGGAAGGAATAGCCAGCCAGCAAAGTGAGTGATTAGCTGATAGGAAAAGTTCATAACTTGAGAATTGCAAGACGCTTAAGGACTGATTTCACACGAAAATGTATCATCTTTATCATATTTGTCAGAAACCGTGCAGAAAGGCAAAACCGTTTCGAAAAAGCTCAAGAACTGTGAATGGTTATATGATACTACATGTATAACGTTATATGATACTATAACCATTCTGTTCAATTATACCTCATATTTTACACCTTTGTTGGAATAAAAATAGTGCAATTCTCATAAAATATGGAAATGTGAGAATAAACTTGGAACTTCCTAGACGAAATCAAAATCAAAGTAATACATACCTAGAGACATGACAGGCTGAAATTTTTGAAAACCTATTTGTCACGGCTGATACATCACTCACTTCCAGGTTTATTAAGAACATGAGTTCCAAAATGGAATCACAATCAAGAGATTTACACCAAGGATTCTGATTGGCTGATGAAAGCTGAAACTTTCACTTTCATTGGCTGATACAGAATTCTTGCTCCTGGGTTTAACCATTCATAGGATTTACAGCTTCACATACTACAGAAATGTTGACAGACAATGTTTGATCCAAAGTAATCACAACAAACCACAGCAAATCAGTATAGTGGCAAGAATACTTTTAATATGAAATATAAAATATAATTTGTATTTGTCACAATGTATATAAGGGAAAAAAAAAAGCACTTACACATTGTGACAAATGGAAGAAATTGAATTCATGACTTAACCATAGCTACTGTATTAAGTTGATCTTCATCAGTCTCTTTTCCATTGCTAGTGTGTAGATGACTGTGCTCTAATTGGTTACAACACAACAATCATAATCTAAAAATCAAAAGAAGCAAACAGAATTGGACCGCAGAAGACAGGTTTTACTGTACAAATAGCCATCCACACTGTGGGGAAAATGTTAAGCTGGAGACAAAAAGTCCAAACGAAATCAAATCATGGTTTTTAAAACCCTTAAGAGCAGGATTTTAAGAAAGGCAAAAGAAGTAATGAATATTAAAAAAAAAAAATTTGACAGGTTCTGCTCAATTGCAGGCAGTAACATCTTCCAACAAAAGGATTAATCTTCACCAAAACTGCTTTTGAGAAAACTGAGCAGTGCTGATAACTCCTTGGTTTAACAAAATACTTGTTTGATTTTTAAAAAAAAACATTTTAGGGTATTCAAAGTTTCGCAAAAAATATTTTTTTGAGAAATGAGTCCTGACATAGATCATGAACCTACAAAAATGTAATATTGACGAGAAAACCAAACCTCTTGTCAGATGATGGTAGAATTCTTCAGGGGTGCCAAAAAATTTGTGACTGAATCAATTCATTGTTGTTATCCAATGATTTCAGTGATGCAAGCACAAAATTTTATTATCGCAAAACTGTAGTGATTAGAGAAGTCTAAAAATGAGATTAATAAAATTACCCATGACTACCTCGGAGAAGCTGTGTCTGTAATTCTCAGCTTGAAAAGTACGGGTATTTTTCTTACCTACCAGTACCTTCTAAAGTGGCCTGGTAGAATTTGCTTTTTCGAAATAAACAAGTGCACATGCATATCAACTGTCCTGAGGGAGGGCAACTAGTCCATCTGTGTTGAATTTTAGAAACCATCCTTCCTCTCTTGCAGCTTTACACACTGTACTAAAATCTTTAAAACTGAGATATGGCTTTCATTTCATATAATAAGTACCACTCTATTATGGCTGCAATAAAACACAATGGTACCGTGCAATTACACAGTTGTAAATAGAAGACTGTGATTATATATAAATTGTAAGATTGTGCCATATATGCAAAGAAATATCAATGATAATGGAAATTAAAAATCATGACGGATAGTAAAAGGGTACAGTTTTCATGAAACAGAAATGTTTACTGTGTGAACAAATTTATCATCAGTTATAAATCATTATTAAATGCCGTCTGGATTCATCTGAATGGAACAATCCCTGTATGTGAGACTCCTCTAAAACAACTATCATGCTTCAATTTTGAAAATAATTATTCCAATAGTCAATTTCGGCTGACTGCACATCATCTAGTCTTGCAAATTCCTCTTACTCTCAGCTCTTTTCAGACCACAAAGTTTCACTGTACATGACATTGTATACTTGCGACTTTTGTTAGTCAAAACTTGAGGAGGTCACTTGCAATACTAGCTAAGTGGAGTTTTGATGAAGAATGAGTTATTGCATTTGGCTTTCCTATCAGATATTCCCTTCATCACTGTTAATATTCTGGCAAATCAAACGCCACTGAGTCACGGATGGAAAAAGGTGAAACATTTGCACATCCTGTTAAAGTTTTCTTGGAAAACACAAATCTCGTGAAGTCACGTGCCAATCTCAAGTAAACTTAGCATATTTTGCGAGTGACCATCTCACTTATTCCACGCTGTTAAGGAGTCATGATAAACAATTTACTGCTCATGAAATGAAAACTTTGCCAGTACAGACTTTGAAACCTGTAAAGATTTGAAGTAGAAACTCTGATCTTAGACTTTAGTAACCACCACAATAAACTTAAGTCTTATTTACGGCAGCTTTTGAGAGGGGATCCCAGTCTTTCACCATATTTATTTCTTCACAAGGTGCACTACACGATTCATGTCCCAAAGTTCCTTCCACTTCTCCCTAAAGTTCTTTTCCTCTGCCTTGATGATTTCTGCTTTGTCCTGTTTGAGCGTGCCTCCTTACCCCNCCCACCCTTTCCACCACACACCTCTAAAACCTATGCCCCACCCCCCAAACTATCACTGATCTCATTTCCATGCATTATTATTTGTGCTCATATTATTTAATGGATGCCTGTATCTGTAATTTGACACTGTATTACTATTAGTCTCAAGACTCACCAATGACAGCTGTGAACATTTCTAACATTGTCACTCAATTACTCACCCTCAGTTTAATTTAAAACATGGACATTAATACACCAAAGCCTGATTTCCTCTGGACAGACAGAGCTTATTCAGCAGTGTCAATAATTACAGATCATTCCCTATCTGTGCTATTGTGTGTAGGTGAAGCTGGTAGAGAAAAAAAAACAAAAAGCAGTTCAAAATAGTGGATGTACTTAATATGCGTACATCTCTATGAACCAGAAATCCTGATTGCATTGCTGCACTGTGTCATGTAAATGTGCTGGGGGNGGGGGGGGTGATGGAGAATAAAGGGTACCTAAGCTTGTAAAATATGTACACTGATAGTGTTTTCATATTTGTATGAACAGATGTCCACATAATGTATGCTGGTATGTACAGGATATCAACCGTTGAGGACAAATGAAGTACTCATCCTATCTTGTGCTCATCTTCCTGTTTTTATACTGAAACAGATGGGTGGGTCTCTAAATAAGCCAGTTGGGCCCTAGAGGCATTAAAAACAGTCCACTAGCACAACAGAAAAATATGTTGGCTGATTTAATCATGCCTAAGCACCACCCCCACTTTCCCCTTTTTCCATGCACAAAATTTATGGATGATCTGCGCCCCCCCCCCTCCCAAAAATAAATGGCAAAGGATCTCAGCTGTGACAAAGCATCCCTGCCCTGTTGCAGGCTCTAATATATGCAAGTATTGATCATCCAATATTACGCTCCACTGTATCAGTGTTGGGCTATGAAATACAGGAATCTACACTCCAGACCTTGCCTTGCCAGGTATACAGCAATAAACATTATTGCTGAATATGTTAATCTCATTTCCGCGCAAGATCAGTGACAAAGCACAGTGTCCATCCGTGTAGGAGTACATATTCTGAAGTTTATCAAACTGCATTTCATAGTGTATGAATACTCTAAATATAAAGAGATAGAAAAACTTCCATCCATCCTGTGGACTCAGTGACTAAGATGAGGGTACATCAAGAAAATATTAGAAGACTGCCTCATCCATAAACAATGGCAATATAGATGGGGATTAGTGAAGGAATCAACAATGCGGGGAGTCCAAAACACAAGATACAAAAGCATCTGCAAGGACAACATCCTCATTGTACTTTGAAAATAGCCACCTTCAAATGAGGTATCATGTCTCTGAGATCAAGACCCTTTTTGACATGTTTTCCTGTAAAATTGCAGGTACAAAGATACCCACTAACTCTTTTTTGCTTTGTCCATAAAAACATTTTCCCCATAACCTCTGAGAAGTATGAAAAATGATTGAAGCTGTTTTCAAAGCACAGTGACATTATGAAAAAGTGCATTATTGATTACAACATTAGACAAAGCTCGCTGGAGATAGAACAGTGTGGAAAAATCAATGGTCCGCAGGGGAGTCCTGCAGCTGAAACAGAATATGATCTACAGCTCCCCTGAACAATTGCCAAAAAAGATGGGAGAGATCAACCCAGCAGGATCTTCTTGACATATTATTTCTGCAGTAAGTTGAATAAAGCTTGTCTTTTAAACATGGCCAGAATCAGTCATGAATAAAGTTGCAGGAAAATGATGGTGTCCAAGAATATATCCAGCCACTTTTTTACCATCTACAAGTTCAAATACTTTAAAGGTTAGTGGACATTTTCAAGTCTGTCCCTAGCAGATTTGCTTCACAGCCCACATGTTAATATTAATAATGCGGTTTATAAGTCTCATATCCAGGCCAATACCCGCTCATGCGACTTCACGCTATTATTACCCCAGCAGGCCTGATCACTCTAGGACTTTCTCGACTCCCTGGGGAGCATACAGTGCCGCTGCCATTTATAGGCGCTGATCACTAGCATTCTGACAACATCGTCCACTGCCTATAGCCAGGTACCCATTTTACAGACAGGTGGACTGAGGAAAATGTGAATGAAATGCTTTCCCAAGGCACTTACAACATGACCGTGGTCGGGAATCGAACTCAGGACCTTTAGATCTTGAGTACAACGCTGTAACCATTAGGTCACGCTGCTCCACAAATATTAGAGAGGAATTTTAACACTGTCTGTACCACAGCTGTACTTTTACACAGCATTTGATTTTACTTAGTGTGTTCACGTTGCCAGAAAGTGACCAGGCTACACCACAAATTTGCATCATAGGAAAAACCAAGGAACTGAAAGTGTAATTACCCTCACAAGACTATGGTACCCCAAGTGTTACACAATAGGTTACAGGCCTGTAATTGTACTTTCACTTTGTGGTTACAGGCCTGTAATTGTACTTTCACTTTGTGGTTACAGGCCTGTAATTGCACTTTCACTTTGTGGTCCTACGGTCCTACAACTTAGGGGGTATATTTCATCTCCCCTTTTCCCTCTTTTGGCATGCCCTGCTTCCAGTAATAAGGGCTCCAGGGGGGAAATTTTGATATCATGGGAATCTGTGTCCATTTTACTTTATTTTACCAGGCACTATTTAGCCCTGGGCTGGAACTGCCAGGTCAAGGGTGTGCTCAGGCGGAAGAGGAGGGGTTTGGCATTGACCAGTGAAAAATGTAGGGTCTGTTTACAAATAGCAACCAAGCTCAAAATTTCAACGAACTTGCTAGGGTTGGGTAAGTCTTAAAATTTGGGCCACATAATGAGCTTTAATCTGGTATGGGTCTGGGTGAAAGCTAAAACTTTGGGTTCAGAGGGCAGCTCAAAATGTTAATATAGCCCATAGAGGAAAAAAGGGTCCAATCCTATTACAGTTCTGTAACCAATAAGCCTGTCTGAGACAGGTGACTGATCATACTCTACACATGGTTATCCATGGGTTTATATAAAAAAATCCGAGCCGTTGAGCAGTCATTTACAAGCCACAGATGATGAATTATTATGAAACATCTGCTGCACATTTTGACGTGCCACAGTAATAAACGCACAATTAAAACTGACAAACCAGGTATCATTGTTAATGTTGATGCTGGTACTGCTTTGTAATGATATTGAGACCCATACAAAATCTGTCATTTGGGATACTGAAAAGCCTTTTTCATAACATGAGGGGCAAACTTTCTGAGCAATGCTGCATAACAAATTTTAACAGTGTTCAGATTTTGAGCAATACGCAAGCAATGTTTGTATTCCCTTTGTGCTATTGTATTTGAGCAGTAAACCTCTTACAAAAAACAGTAATGACCATGACATTTTGATAACAGAAACTATGATGTTGCCTAGATTATGAGGCGAAAAACAAAAAAAACAAAAATCCTTTAAAAAAGATGTAAATAAAAATACAGTATTTTGAACAGAACTGAGCTTTTCTGATTACTTGAATGCCTGATACGACATGCCTCATGGAATATATAATGCGGCAGGGCTAAATGAGCCCAATATTATGTCAGTGCTTGAAAATATTGAGCAGTGATCATGCATTAGTGACTTGCTTAATCAAAAATTCAGGGCTACCGCAGGAAGTCAGAATTTTTACACTAAACTTTTCCATATTTCAAGATGGTCTAATGTTTTTATTTAATTACCATAAGATGTTATAAACTTTCATGCAACAATCTTTGACCTGTGAAAGTTAGGTTGTGTTCAATAGAATGTCAGTCTGGCTGATGCATGATAGAGTAGTTCTAAACAGAATTACAAACTGAGTTTCTGAATTATGGCTGTTTCTATTTCCTCCAGTTTTAGACAAAACTAATATTTCACACAGTGGACTAAAAAACAATGCAGGGGGGGAGGGAGGAAATTTAACAACTCTAGTCAGGAATGGCAGAGTTCAGAGAATTTTAAGGAGACAGAAAATTAAATCTGACCCCCCCAAAAAAGAGCAATTTAACACAAAAGTGAGTAGAACACATACAGGAAATTCACAGCTTTAAACTGAGACCTGTGAATTCATTGTGGGCCAGAAAATTTTGCCACTGGTTACGCCATCTCTATCCACACCTTGTGTTTCACATATCACTGACATCTGTAAGTCTTCATAAGCCGGTAACGGTTGATAAATGTCATCAACATCGGAATGTCATTTTTGTTTTCAGAACAGTGAAAGAATTCATCTTTAAATTTCTGTTCACTTTCTGTAAGAAATATAGATTTGTTAAATGATCACTATAAATATTAAGAGAAGTTGAACAGCAGAAGTGATTTGCATATAAACAGACAAGCTTCCATCATGCATGCAACAAATGCACTGTATAAATGCACTCAATGGTTGTGAAAGACATCACAAAATGAAGCTTGATACAAGAGGCGAGATCATCAAGACATGATTAATGATTTAGAAAATAATCATTTGTCAATCACTGTTACACAAACAACAGAACGGTACATCACAGACATTATGATTTTGGACTTCTCTATTCCTTAATTCCCAACCTATCCTATTCCCTGAGAAGGCGCCAAAGCTTATTGACATGATCCAAAAAGATGCTGTTATATTCTTGCCAATGAAATCACTTTCTCAGAAGACAAGTTGTGAGAACCTGCAAGTGTGAATGTAATGGTACATCTTAGACTCAACAAGGCCATTGACAAAAAAAATCAACTCCCAACTGTGGCTTGGCCCCTTTAGAGTGTCAGGAAGTCAAGGGGCCGAAACACTTGTCAGACGGGGATTACCTTCCTCTGAAGATCTTCTGTTGCCTCACTCTCCGAGGAAGAAAGTGTCCTATTTTAGACTTAACAAGAATTGAAAGTGAGGCTCTCCATAGGCATTATGGCAAAAATAGTCACTGAGCTGTTTCTAGCAGTTTTCACCTTTGATGTCATACAACAAAACAAAGCATAATCAGATAGCCTAATAATGATTATACTGTGATTTGTCATATGCAAGGCCCTTTGAATCTGCAGCTATCATATTAAAATCATCCAAGTGTAACGTAAACATTAAACTTTTGGACAACTGGTGTCTCATCATGTTGCAACAGTGGCTTATTTGCCAAGTGTTCCCAAATCATTACAAACTGTAGTGAAAAATTATGTCAAAACCTTAACATAGCAAAGTATTCTCATCCCTACAGAAATGAATTCACACGTTCAAACACCTCTCCATGGACAAACTTAAATCTAGACACTGTAAAACTGATATCTGTCTGTAAAAGTTAGGTGATCAATAAGTCTAAAGATTAACCGAAACTACTCTGACAACACAAGTAATTGTATAGATAAGAAAAAAAACTAGTAAATTCTAAAGATGTTCAAAATTTTGAAGCAACACTGCAAATTCTGGATAAAAACTCTGAAAATCAAAAGTGTAAACACAGGAAAGGACTTCTTTCAATTACTGATCACGTAATTTTCCCCCTATCTATAAATCATTCTTTTTATTTCGATTCAGGTAAAAGAGAAAGTAACTCGTAACAAACTGTGTAGATGATTGAATGTAAATTGACAAGCAAAAGAAAATTAATTGGGAAAACAAAGGGTAAAATATCTCCCTATTCTTAAAATGAAATTAAAGTAAATGGACAAAATTTAATAATGTGCGTCCCACAGTCCCAATATTGTGTCCAATTTTACTTTGCCCACAAAACTGAAGTTAAGTTTTATGAAGATTATAAATCATAAGCAGGGCACTAGGACTACAAGGGTTAATAACTTGCCTGTGGTACACATGGAGTTGATGTGTCCGAAACTGTGCAGGCATTAGTTTATAACAGAGGTCCTTCCTGTCTATAGCTGAGAGAAGAGAGATAACTGTACTTAACATTACAGTGAACAACTACTGTCACGAGTTATGTGCTCTTAGTCATAATGCTTGAACCTGGCTGACTAGAATAAGTTACCCCGTCCATATACAACATATGTTCTCAATTGCAAGGGCTCATTATTTCTTCATAAAATTTGCTATAAATGAATTCAAAATACAAACTGATATTCATGGTCATTAGTAAATGGCACATAAAATGCTTAAAAATCGACGACATTTATAATCAAATATATACAGATAGAACCAAGTAAAAATTTGACAAAAACTGGCATTATTATCAAGCATATCTTTGCAAAGAAAGGCACGGTAGTATTATAGGGTAAATTTAAACATACATGAATGAAATTTAGGGACAGGGACGTAAATGACCCATGAAGAAAGTACCCAAAAATGACTGAAGACAGAGTGGCGGCTACATCAGTAACTGTGGACTGCCAAGCACAGGCATGTTACTACAATATTTCGTCGGTGAAAGTCTCTAACCTCGTAAGTCCTCCAGAGCAAATTTTTCAGGAGAGACAAAAAACTAATTGTTTTTAGGCTACCGGGTATTAAACTCTCTTTTTTTATATAGATCGTATTCTAGATACCTAAAGAATAGCAGGGCATGGTTTTTTCAGACAAGGTCGTGGACCCCTTGTAATGTTATTAATAGGCCAAAAGTGATTTTTGAAAAATCGCAGACTTACGAGATTAGAGACTTTCACCGACGATTTATAAAGTTCAGCAGCTGAAAGTGTTAACACTAGTAGCGTTAGGTACCATTAGTCCATGTTCCAATCCTCTCTATGTGACCAAGTATAGGCTGTCTTATCATTTCATCTAGAAGATTGCCACTTCCCCAGTTATGAGGCAGCTGCACAAATTTGTTGCTGATACCTCATTCGAAATTAATATAAGAAAAAAATTATATGCCAGCTTTTAGAGGAGAAGCATATTAGAAAAAACAGAGACAATCCTACTTTCACAAAGATTATAAAAATGCAATCGCAATAAACCTTCACATGTACAGAAAAAGAGTTTCATGGCAAAAATAAAATTTTAAAATCCCACAGCCTGTACCAAACACAGAGTGTGTGCAGTCAAGAAACTATTTGCTTGGCTTTTATGGTTTAACACAAAGTTCACATGAAAAAAAAATTACAAGAAATCATGCAAAAAAAAGTTTTCTAAAAAAAAAGCAAAGAGTACATTAGATTATGACATCAAGATGGTGACAATATGTCAATCAGTATACTTAGTTAAAAGAACCCTCTACTATCAGCTAACTGGATCTCCAAATTTAATACTGTATAAGTATTGCTTATTTTGTGAGTATCTAATTTTTACTAATTTTGCAAGTTAAACTCGACTTGCATAAAATTCCTTCTCACAAAAAAACAACGTTCCCTGCCAACTATGTCAAAATGCTTACTGCTGGTAAATAATTTGTACAGGTGATGGTAACCCTTACAGGAAATGCAATTACAATCATTTTTAGATACTGAATATATCCTTTAGTATTTGGCCCTTATCGACTATAGTAGGTTTTTCTATCACTAGGTACTACAGCTGCCAGTTTAGCAATTTTAATCGCAAATTTCAGAAATGTGATAAATCATGATAGAGGGCTCATGAAAACTCATTTCCTACTTTTCATAAAAATTTTTGTGGAAAAAAAAACAACCCTTCCACCCACACCCACCCCCCCAAAAAAAACCCGCCTCTACAGTGTTTTATTGATATGTAATGACGATGATCACTGGTCGGTTACTGTGGTGCTGCATAGATTATGAACTCTCTGATTACAAACATGTGTATATGTGGACGAAAGTATAAAAATCAAAATCACAAAAACAATTGCAGTATTGTAGAATGCAGCCCCCACAGTTTCCAAGAAAAAACGTTCAGTGGGAAGAAAAAGTGTGTATAATGATCTCAGAACCAAAGTCACCATATTATTATTATTATTTACTCTGATGATAAGTAACAGCCAAAGCCATAAGAGTTTTATTTCACAGCAGTGAGATACCACCAACATAAAGATACACAGCTGTATAAATGTTCAGTGGATAAAACTTATTCAACCTGTATGACAGTGTCTTTAACTCCTTCACTACAGCATGATCGTCATGAGCTCATTAGCCTGCAAGTGGGGATAGTTCCTTAAATAGGAAATAGGACGTTTGTGTGGATATATCAAATATAATACGGTAAGGCTACTTCCAGGACGTAGATGTACGTTGTATATGTACGTTGTACACAGAAAAGGTGTGATCAGTTCCAGCTTATTTCCCACCTTAAAAATACAAGGAGATAAGTTAGAAAGAATTCCTATGACAAGCACAGGATTTCCTTATAAGTTCACCACACCTTATAAACTCTGCTCCTGTCAATACAAAAATCAGACTTGGTAAACATATGAGGAATTCCTACCATGAGCTTGGCAACAATTTCCACTCGCCTCAAAATATTTCTCAGTACAGTGAAATCCCATTAAAGTGCAATATACCCATAACCACGCTCAGGCGCCCTAACACCGTAACTCAAACTCCTCAGTAAAAATCCTACAAACATACCCAAATAAAAGCTTTTTCCTTAAAAGGTATAAAGTATTCTTATTACCACATCCTTCTAATAGTATATCTTATATAGTATTATTAGGATTCCTTTGTACTTTGTAAATATTCATCTTCCCATCATGACACATCACAAACCATGTTAAACTACCGGGCTGTGCCTCTCCAATCCTACTCGAAGACTAGATGATCTTCCTCTTTGCAGCCATATTTCAACTTGTGGGTTTCAAAAAGTTCAATAAGAATCCTGCAATACTTGTCATGTAGCTCATCAATTTGCTCCTGGGTTGGCTCCGGAACTTTCTGCACATCTAAGGGGGCACCAACTGTGATCATGGAAATATAATAAGAAGAATTAAGACCAATATATCAAGTCTGTTCTGCCTATTAACCCTTTAACTACCAGCCAAGGTACTCTTTGTTTTATTCTACATAGTCAAGCAGGGGCAATTATATCATTTGTTTGGATGTTACAAAAAATAGTATTCTTTTTAATATATTCATTATCATGATACCAGGTGTACAGCAAAAGGCATCGGGCAGTGCAGTAAAACTCAGGAGCAAACAATGGTGAATAATAAGGTAAACAAAGGGTTAATGTGCCCAGTGTTGCCCATGTGATATACTGAATGTAATCATCTACCTGTTCTTCCCTCTCAACACTGCAAGACGACTTCCACATAAATGCCCTACCCTAGAGACTTCTTCTCCTTTGCCAATGAACAAGGCAAGATGTGAGCCTATCATGAGCTGGCCTCAAGGAACATTTTAACAGTTGGTGCTCACTGACAACAATTATAAGCAAGGCAAGACAATTAAAAGTGCTGCCCACTGTTGTTATTTTTTTTTTTTTGTTCGAACAGGTAACATCTGAGGTCATGGGGTTCTAATATAACCGACAGCAACAAGCCTATGTAAAAATGCTTTGGCATCAATTCAGTGTAGCTGACTACTGGAGGTGACAAACAGGATGATTACAGTGGAATGATCCTATGTGAATGTTAGTGCAAAGAAGTCCACTTGGAAGGTAAAGGGGCAATTCCAGCAAAATGCCACGTCATTTACGCTATATTCTGAAAAGCTTTGACTTTATCGTAATCAATTTTGATAGTTTCTAACAGGGGAGAATCTATTTTTTAGATATAAACCGAAACTGGTTGCTGTTAAGTCAGGGCTGTTCAGAAATTAGTGTAACTGACATGGTATTCTGCTGGAATTGCCCAAATCAAAACCTCCGTATGTACAGGCCTTACCAACGGTGGTGACAGCTCTCCGGAATGGCAGAAGGCCAAAGGTGTAATTGAAGATTCCTCTCCCATGGAACAGACAAGGCGAGAATCCCGCAACATGGGTGAAAAAATTCTGTAATCTTCTGATCTTTGATCCCTGTGGGTTGGGAATCTGTTCATATAGCTCGTTCTCTCCAAAAGCATACACAGGTACAATATTGGCTCTGAAAACAAATAGTGTTTGATTAATCTCAGTCAAACATAATCACGGACAAAAGGGATTTCTTATCTTAGACCTCATCTCTGTAAATTTCTTCCACTACAATCAACGGACCCATATGAATCCCGTGTCTGAAGCTTTGCTATTACGGAACAACAATGTTTTCTTCAGGTCTTATAAGTTGGAGGAAACACTTAAGTGAATGTAATAATAATAATGATGTTCATAAGTCTCATATCCAGGTAATAGCCTGCTCACACAAATTCACATCATGACCGGCAGGTTAGGTCAATTAAGAAAATCTTCACCTCCCTGGGAAGCAAACAGTGCCACCACCACTGACAGGTGTTGATCACTAGCAATATCTGTCATTGTTTATGGCCACACATACTGTCAGAGTGATCAAGTGTGAACGTAAAACAATTTTTCAGTCCTTTTCCTCGAAATTTTGTAACCACCAAAGATTTGTGGATTACTGAAATGCTATGGTAAATGGGAAAAAATTAAATGATTATACCCATGTTTCAAGGCCATCTTGCAAAATCCTTTCCTTGATTTGAGTTTCAATGTAAAACTGCCAGGATGAGCATCCAGAGCCTCTGCAGCACCTCCAATCATTATGGCCACTGCATTGCCACTTCCTTCCTTGGTGAGCACCCACTCAATGCTGGCTTTGGACACTTCAATCACGCCTGAAATAAAAGAGTTATCTCTCTGATTATTTGGGAGAATCTCCAAATCTCTTTTACTGTGATTCTCAGAGCTAATATAATCACTTTACCTCCCTTGCCACCTCATGGTTTTCAAGCACTGAAATAACCAAGTTACTACTATTTCATTAAAGGGGCTTCATAAACATATTAAACAGAACATATGAATATGTCTGACATGTACAGGAACACTAGTACTGGTATGTACTGGATCATCTAGGAGCTATTTGCAGCAAAGCATGGAGACTAACAAATTTGTCATATGTAATGAATAAGATTGTAGTTAGATTTACAATCAGATAGGGTCCCTGTTAGAGTGTATGGTTTCTTTCTTATGCCTGCCTGATCCAAACAATCGCCTAAAGCTACTCATGAAACTCATATGGAATCCTCCTTCCTATTTTCTCATGCTTTACTCAACGGGTGTGCTTGCTAACTACAACCATTTTGTTATCACTGTGCTTAAAAATGGCCAACATCATTTTTTAAACATCTCTGAAAGTTTGTAGAGGACACATTTTTGTGGCTAAGCAGCGTATATCTTTGCAATTGCAATTTTGGAGGAAAAGGTCTGAGCACTTTAATTTTTTGAAATGTTAACAAAGGTCTTAATCTCAACAATGTGGTACCCTGATTTAAAAATGACTGATACCATTTTTAAGCCACAGTGAAGATGTGCATCTACCAAATATTAATATCTAGCTATCACATGGAGATATATATATCAATAATGAGAAATATGCTACTGGTCTACCAATTTGATCAAACCTTACATAGATCCCTATTTGCATCAATACTTTGTGTACCACATATTCAGTAACTGCGCCCAGTTTTTCTTTACTCTAGTATACTTGTGTTGCAAAAGTGTGACTTGGCTAAATCAAGAATTTAAATCGTAGGAGAGGCACCAAAACTGAAAGGATACTTATCTTGAGAAAGCTGTGACATTGTGAACACTAACAAGCTGCTAATTGCCCTGATCAAATTGTTCCATCTCTGTATTAGCAAAGACAACTTACCTGAAAGGAGGAAGTAGTCACGAAATATTGGGAACCTGAACTGCCCTGACAAGACAGTCAGATAAGATCGGATCCCAGGGAAGAGGTCACTAAATCCGGTCCCTTCTGTGGCAAAGTTGACAAAATGGCTCTGACACATCACACCATGTGGGTGACAGGCAAAGATGTAGTTTTTGCCAGGATGGAGTTCGTGGGTTTTCACTAATTTCAAAGGGAAGTAAGCAGCAGACCATCGGAACAAGGTCCACCTGAAAATCAAATATTGTAGAAATCCACAATAAACTGTCAATATTTCAAAACAATATGTTAGAAATTGCTTATGATGACCAGAAGCATTCCTAGAAAATCAGTGACTTTAAACAGATGTCGCCTTAATCAGCTGATTTTCTTGTTGTCAACAAATAAAGAAAACTCTTTCCTTTTAGTTATATATCGTGATCACTGGCTTGAGGCTGCTATAAAGAACTTTCAAAATAAAAACCTTATATTAAAATTAAGAAAAAATATTAGGAATAAAATCTTTCTTTTTGGCCCGACGATTGGCTGCAATCTATCGAGTGATCCTTATAAGGTTTCTGATAAACTAATCAATGGTAGCCCAACACGGCATTTTTCCTGATGTTTTATACAATTTTGGACATGAGAAAGGGTGGTTGCAGCCAAGTTAGACTGGTGGTCACCAGATGGAGATCAAATATACAGAAAACATGAACTGGTCAACAGACTAGGTTCAACTTTTAGCCATTCTGATGGTAAGAAGGTGTCTCATTGTTTGGTTGCCGATTGCTCATCAGGCATGAACCGCCAAAGGAGGCAGCACAATCCAAGGGCCTGAAGGTAATAAAAAAGAGCAGGCAAAAGCAGTGGTTTCCAGCCTTTTTAAGTAAAAATTTAGTCTTGGGTCCTAACATCCCCCAATGGATCCTCTCCTGCACAAGAGAGAGAAAGACAGAGCAAAGATGAGAAGTAATCAAACATGACATTAAAGCATTCAGTTATCCTGAACGTGACATTCACTGATAAAACAAGGAATGTCTTACAAGAAATAACATTTTGGCTTACCTGCGCACCCACTCTGACCTGTGGCCACCACGTTCACTCACAGGCCGATTATAGAAATACCATGCAGCATAGGCAAGAGGGATGACGTAGTAGTTGGTGAACAAGAGAAGATACAAGAAGAAAAAGAGCATCCCAAATCCAAAGAAGAGGAAGGCATATGTGAAGTGTAGGGCCCCCACTGTTTGCAGCCGTCTTTCCGTAGGAATCGACAACGGGGCGAACTCAATGCCTAGAATTTTCATGGTGATCTGAAAAATAACAAAAGACACAATCAGAAGGTGACTAAATTTCTAACCAAAGCCTTTATTAATAATACTGCATTATCATGCAGTCTTCGATATTCTTCACTTTTGCCAGTTAGGTCTTGTTGAACAAATCCATTCAACCAATGAGTAATCCTTCAAATTCAAAAATATAACCCATTGCTAAGTGATACGAACACACCCACAACCTTCAAATATTTCACAATATCTCATTATCTGCTACTCAGCACTCTTCATGACAGCTGTCAAGATCACACTGATAATCTTGCACTTGGCCATAATATGGTATAGATCGGCCTTCTCTAACAACAGCACCGATTCCATGACCTGTCTACGACTAAATGAACTGTATCATCGGCGCTCTCATTAGAGATAGCCCATAGATCAAACAAAAAACTAGACTAGATCTAACCTGTGTCAGCTGCAACAAGGCCTTACAGTATAGCCTGTTGTGTCCCGAAACTTGAATGCAGGCTAGCAAATGGATCTTAATTTACTGAGAATAATGATGGGTCATATGATCAATGGGCAGTACACTGTCTGCCTGAATTCCATCTCAAAGGAAATGTGGTGCAGTGACTTCAATTCCCTAGCCTAGACTTAAATACTGACTAGATCTAGTAGTGACTTACACAATATCTAATCCAACTTCTGAACAGTTAAAAACAGCAATTTTCAAGAAACAAATAGAGAGATTCGAAGAGCAAAATTCTCTACTTCAGTTGGCCATGACCCATGTCCATGACCCCACTCAAGGGAAGCGTGCCACACTGAACTGACACTATTTTCAATCAAATTTGTGTGCAAGAGGTCTAGCCTACCTACCGTCTTGCTCTTTGCAGCGCCTTCGGTTCCTTTCGTTTAGAAACAAAAATGCAGGCTGGAACTGAAAGCACAAAACAGCGCACTATTCTAGCAATCGTTCTCTACTAAGATTTCAGTTTGTGATCAAAACATTGATAATTTCGAACGTGTCGTAGACACCTCCCACTTTGTCCAGAAACACAACACACAATTGGTCACAATCGCCTTCAGCTCTGATAACAGAGTGAACTTTTTACTTTTATCAGAGTAGCCTACCCTTGACCTGTTGAGAGGTTATCGACTTGTAGGCCGTACACCAGAATGGCCTATATAATCTGTATTGTCGGCAGTCGACAATCCTGTGGATAGATTTTGTCATGATTTCAAGAGTTCATGATTTGTTTGTTTGTAAGCCTTTCTGACCATTTCCGTATATCACACATCTATAAATCTTAAAGAACACACATAAAGAAATCAAATCACTACCCACTATGATGCACTCAGCCCTCAACCGCCCAGATTCATTTTCTCTTGTCAGTCATTCTAGTACTAGAATACCTCTTTCACACACGTACACACATACCCAGATACACACATTGACACATAATCATCCATAATAAAATACACACACGCACTCATACACATTCGCACAAGCACACCACAAATTCCCAGGGGTTCATGGCAGCAGGAGATATCACAGAACTAAATCACTGTATTATTGTATCAAAATTTTGCATTACCGGTACCAAAAATACCAAATGATTTCAGTTTGTCACCTTTCACCCATTTAATAAAAAAAATGAGAAATTAATACATGCTCGGCTTTTTCCATACTATTTGTGGTAAGAATCTTTTTCTCAGTTGATTAAATTTTGAGTTATCAAAACATGAAATTAAAATTATTTTATTGCTAGGCTCCCATAATCTTTCAGTGTAAGCTAGATTTGGAGTTTGCCACTTTCCCCTTTCGTTCATGAAGTTATGGGATCCCAATCTAAGTTTTGCAGTCGCAATCCTACGGTGCCTTTTCTGACTGATAACTCCTACATTCAGTTATTTATACAGCATGTTGTCCTGTAACTGTTCAATACTACTAAAAAACTTCTGGCGATAAAATACACTTAGCCTATATTTTCGTGTTCATTTTTGTTGATTTGGCCGATTGTTGATCTAAGCGGCCTGAGAAGGTTAAAGATATCGGAAAATATTATGTCAACATAGATTAGTAATAGTAGGTCTGGAAATTCAATAGCACATCACGAACTCGAATTCTACAGTCCAAAAAGGGGGGAGAGAGCGGACAGAGACATACTGTATAGACCGGTGATAAGGAATTTAAAGGAAGGGAGATGAAGGGAGTGACCTCTTCTCGTGCCTGAGAAGTCCGGTCGGCGATCCCACACGGACCGAAAAAATTAGAGTTCTTGGTGAGGCGACCAGAAAAAAAAACAACAACAAAACTGGCTTTCTTCAGTTCAGTTTGTTAATACTTCAACCAACCGATATCACCAAAAAGGACGTCGCCCTCCCTGGGGCTATCAGTTTTGAAGCCTGTATGCGTACTAGCTCCTTCTTTCCCTCTTGGGTGATTGTGGGTGAAATCGGTTGAAGAAAGCAAGGGGTTCAAAACTAGAGCACAACAGTGAAGATGCAGCCTTTTCAAATACGGGACATTTAGATTTTGTCTGAGTTAAGTTTTAATGTACCGTTTCAGCACAGTTATTGCTATGACAGACACGAAGTTAGAATCTCCGTTGGGTCGTCGACAGAATGGTGCCTTATAAACACCATGGAAAATATCCAAGGAGAAATCCACTGGTAACAGGACTGAATCTGAATTTTCCGCACTAAGAAATATGCCCTCTATCTCTAGGGAACCTATCACTGCACTGACTCGAGGTTGGAGGTCGTGGAGTCTAAGTTTACCGATACCAGTGTATTCGGGCATTAATATATCAAACATGTATGAGATAATATCGGACAATATTATCCAATGTGAAGTTGACTTAGATAAAGCGATGAACGGTATTAGAAGTAGTCAATAGATAATCTACTCACTCCTTAGCGATGGGTTAATCTTTTATCAGGAAGGGTATATACTAACAAGAGCGATGAAAGATGGAGGCACATACTAGACTAAGCATTATACACTAAAATCTCCGAATAGGGGCACCATGCTGTAGGGAACACTATAATTATAAGACAATAAAACTATCGTTGTTGTTATTGTTGTTGTTGTTGTTGTTGTTGTTGTTGTTGTTGTTGTTTAAATTTTTTTGTGATGACTTAAGGTTTTCTCTGATCGTAAGTCCATCCCATCCTCCCCCCCCCCCNCCTCTTCCTCCCCTTGGAATTTGAGCCACCTAAAGCCGCTCACTGGGGTTTTCGCATTATATGATGCTGCTGTTGTTCTTTTTTATGGTGGTGATGGAGGTGACGTTGTTGTTGTTGTTGTCGTGGTGGTGGTGATGGTGGTAATGGTGATGGTGGTGATGGTGGTGGTGATGGTGTGGTGGTGGTGATGGTGGTGATGGCAATGGTGGTGGTGGTGATGGTGTGGTGGTGGTGATGGTGGTGATAGCGATGGTGTTATTTGTGGTCATGGTGGTGGTAGTCATGGTGGTATGGGTGGTGGAGATGGTGATGGCGGTGATGATGGTGGTGGTGGTAGTAGTGGTAGTTTTAAACACTACTAGACTGTCAACAAACCAGCACCTCAAACTTACCCTCCCAAGATGGAACGGGGACGTAAGTTATTATTACTCATTCCATCTCTACAGAAATAATATAAACTGGTCTTGACCTTATCAGTAACCAACTCTATAGATCCTGCAGTTTGTTGCAAACTTCGGGTACACAGAACAGCTGATGGGCATTGAAATAGTAACAGGTATCATTAATATTTGGGTAATGCTGCAATCTGATTGGTTGTGTGCGACCTATGACCTATTATCTTTACACACACGTTAAGATAATGAATGATAATATACTCGCAAACTATTCACTGAGATAGTAGGAGGGTAACAAGGGGTGAGGTTGTTGTAATTGTTGTTTTTTACAGTTCGTTGTGACAAAACAGATACGCCTGCATCTATTCAATCTCGATATTCAACAACATCGTCGGGATCCACTGACTGACACCTTACTTTGTTGATTTATCATTCGTCCATCGGATGCTTTCCATCGCTTCTTTCTAGCTGTCCCTCCTCAATGCCCCTCTCTTCCATTTCATGCAAGTCTCATCTTTAAAATTTTCACCCATCTTCTTTGCATTCTTCTCCACAGCCTTGGTAGTGTCAGCATAGTACTTCCTCTTTCTGAACTGAACTGGTGCTGTCCTCTTTCTGAACTGAACTGGTGCTGCCCCTGTGAGCGATTAGCTCTTTCATTTCCACTCACGTCCACATGTCCACGCACAAAGAGTGGGTGGGACACGAGAGTCTTTCTACCCTACGGTCTTAAGGCTCTGTCCATTCCTTCTTAAACCGTCCGACCTCAATCTTTCTGGATAAACCTACTGAGTCTATCAAAACTGGGCGCGGACCTGGAGTTTCGATCGAATAGAGCACATCAGTGCCTCAGTGATTGGCAGAAAAAAAAAGTGTACATAATAAGCACTAATCCTTATAAATGAAGTATGAATCCTCGTAAATGAAGTTTGAAGCCTTATACATGACGTTTGTGACAGACACCCTCTATGTTTCCACGTGACCCACATTTTTAAAATTCTCGGAGGTATCTATGGCAACCGTGTGTATTGACTGCATGTTGCTACGTGCAAGTCGCTGCGCTTTGATAGTACAAGTCTTCTGCCGAAAATGGCGTTTTGCCACATCTGGGAAATAAAGATCAGTGTTTCTGTAGCTTGTTATGCAATATTGATTGTAAGACTGGTGTTGGAGGATAAAGAGGTGTGCAGATGTGGGAGGGATTGAGGTTGTGCAATAATGAATTTGAGAGCCAAGACTTCGTGTGGTTGGTCCCCAAAATAATTTTACACTGAAAATATTGACTGTATAATTATTGTATGCGGAAAGTATTTTATGAGGCGGAAACCATTATTGATTACCCCACGATCACGGGGTGCTTTTGTTGATAATACTGGGGTACTTAGTATTTGACTTTCACTTAATGTGGTGGCAGTTGTTTTTTTTTTCTTTTTCTGTTTTTTTGTTGTTGTTGTTGTTTGTTTTGTTTTGATCGTTCTGTATTTCATATCCAGACTCATTTATAGAGATGTGGGAAGAAGAATCCTGAGAACCCAAAAGAGCAAACACAACATAATCATAATAAAAATATTGTCGTAACATACAGTCATATTTTCAATGTTAAGCTAATGGTAGTGAGTTTGCCTATGCTTTTGAGACCGTACATAAAGTCAATTGAGAGCTTAAGCACCAACGATCGGATCTCTTACCATCGTAAGAGTTGCATTAGTAAGTACATCGGTGCTGAAAGCAACATTAGTAGCATGCAACAAGGAGAGCTAATGTAACTCTTACGATGGTATGAGATTCCATTGTTAGCGCGCGAGTTCTCATATGTTAAGTATATGCCATTTTGTCCTTCATATTTCAGTCTTCTAGTGGATTACACGACCAGATTGCGATATTATGTGTAAACAAAGACAAAGCAATAGTGGTAAATGTATATAGGGCAAGTAGAACGCACAATAATTATTGATACTGATTTTATATATGTGAGTGATAAATAAGTGTGGATAAATCTGAGGTTCTGTGGTTTATATAACCGGATGGAAAGGCAATACAGTATAGTAATCTTTCTCTTATATTTAAGGGGGAGGAAGGTGAGCTTAGTCTGATAATTTTTCAGATGTTACATATTATTTTAGGGACGTGTGTCACCAGGGATTTTACCAATTACTGTGAATGATCAATTTTGAGAAGAAGGGCCCACGCTAGAAAATTTCGGTCCCTGCCGGGGATCGAACCAGGGTCTCTTAGCTTGCAAGTCTGAACGTGTTACCGCTACATTACAGGGACGTTAACTTCAAAGCAATTTAATTCTTAAATACCTACTGCCTGAATCGGTCCCTAACTTCCACGTGCGAACCTAGTGTTCACCTGTGACCCGAACACACTTCCCGACTGCTCACATTTAGACTAGTCTATATGGCTTCTATATGATAAACTTGCTTTTTATTTGCAATTTCTCAAAATTTTCACCACTGTTAGGGGGTGACCTTATAATTTCAAAAGGTTATAATATCTCCTGCCGGGAGATGAAGGGAAGGAAGGGTTATCATAATTATGTCTACTAAACAATTTTTTCATGTTTTGTGTTCGTCTACTTTCTTCCCTTTCACCTCCACGCCTCTGTCCCCAGTTCTACTAACAGTACTGAAGTTCCCCTCCGATGANAAGGGGGAGGGGGTATGAAAGGAGAGGGAAGGGAGACACTTCACTCATTTGAATTCAGTCTCACAGTTCACAGTGAAAGGCTATTTTAGCCGAATTCAATGAGTAAAAAAATTCACATAAAAACCTTGCAGATCGCTTGTTGACAGTTCCTCCGAATGTTGCCATAAAGAAAATTGATATATAATAATAATGTTTAGTATTTGAAATATAAAAGCAAATCCAGCTGAGACGATGCAATGTCCACGGTTTCCTTTTAGGGGAGTTTGTCTATTAGATGGCACAGTTTTAAGCGTGATTTCATAACAACAAATTATTTAGTAACAAATTAACAAACAACAACAACACCAGCAAAATAAAAAAAATAGCAACAAAGAGTAAAACATCGTAACTAGCTTCAAGGGATAACAAGATACAAGAAACTTTATTTGCTCAAGGTATAAAAACACATCACCATCCAAAATAATATCAATATTACTAACAATTATTTAGAACAAAAAACAGCATTATCATATCATATAACATAGATCTAAGTAGGTTCATTGATGAGAAAGACTGGATGCAAAGTGATCTCTATAATCTGGCTTGATCTCTTTAAGACTGACAGGAAAACTGTTGACGATTTTGCGCTATCGATCTCTTCATGGGTGAATTGGAGGGTCTTTGTTGATTTATTGATTTTATTTTTAAACGTTGGATGATCGCAACAAGGGTAATATTAATGGTTAATGGTTTTCGATCCTAACACGAATACTTTGTTGATATAAAAAAAAAAAACAGAAGCTATAAAAAAAAATGACTACAAGAAGACATCAATACTTGTCGTTTTTGACACAGGAAGAAAAATGTGTCGTTTCTTTTGTGTTCATTGTCAGTGAACTAAATACAATATCGATTAAAGAATGGCGGAACAGTTTGTATTGCTCTAACGAAAAAGGATGGGCCACGGTCACACATCATGGTGTTTTGTCATAGGCGGAGAATCCACTTTGAAAATATTATTGTGCATGGAGGAAGGTAAGGAGAGGCCTTGTGGGGGTGTGGGGAGGGG
>JAWQUT010000142.1:429884-441822 GCA_033807755.1 Ellobium chinense
GGGGAGGGGTGTGGGGGGTGTGGGGGAGTGGGGAGTGTCATTGTTCCTTGTTCCACCTCTAAACACATTTATTTATTTTTCCTGTAGATGATTAATTATATTTATCACAATTCACATAAGCGTGTGAAAAATATTTTCGCTCTTGGCACCCTCCTGCTCAACTCCCACAGTCCTACCTCCATGATTTTTACCAATTTCGTCGCCCACACCATATATTGTGGAGCTAAGAAAAGCCAGTGAGGTGGAATTCAACTAAGAGCCCGTGAAAGAAAGACGGGATCGCTTCAATGGAGAGAAGATGAGGAAGGGAATCAATTAGAAAAACACCGACATTGTTGGCTGTAAAATGTAACATGTAAAATAATAATAATAATATCAATAATTATAACAACAACAACAACAGCAGCAGCAGCAGCAGCAATAATAATAATGATAATAGTAATAATAATAATATACTTAAAATGCAAATTTCACTATGGCTTCATGGTGGCAGAGAGGTTATGAAACAAAATATTAAGAAATTGAAGGTTACTGGTTCAAATTCCTCTCGAGGCGGAAAAAAAGTCAACAGACGCAAGACATCTGGGAGTCATGACTCATGTGTGGTCCAGGCGTTTTAGAGTATCACTATCAAGAAGTCTCTTGGTAAGAGAGTTTTCTATCTATATAAATCTCGTATACATGCAACTTCACATCATTAACCCCTGTAGACTAAGTAACTCAATGACTTTCTCAACTTCCTGTGGAACATACAGTGTCGCTGACATTTTACAGGCGCTGATCACGAGCATTCTGACAGTAACTTTCACTGTATACGACCAGGTACAGGGTTTGCAGATGGGTGGACTGAGGAAAATGTTTAGAAAATGGAAGTTGTTGCAACTTATCGCAAAACTTCAGTGACAGACTCTACTGGATGTTGTTATTTGAATGACACTGTGCGAGAGGAGATGAAAACACACCGACTTACTGTATCTTTCACTATATCACTCTGTTTTCGAGCCCAGGAGTCATCTGCACCATCATACCTGGTAGATGTACTTTGCACATATACACCATAAAGAAACTTATCTAAACATTTAAAACAGCTAGTCTATCTGTACCTCGATCTAATTTAAGGAAGTATGGTGATAGGGCCTTCTGTTATTCTGGGCCTCTTATTTGGAATTCATTGCCAGAAAATATTAAAAATTCTTCCAGTTTTGAATCATTCAAATGCCAGTTAAAAACACGTCTATTTGTAAAGTATTTGTCAGAGTAGCTACTGCAGTCCGTACTTGGAATGCTTGCTGTATCAAGAATATTTTTGAAATGTATGTCTTTATTATGCAATAAGTATGTGCGAGTGTGTATGTTTATGCTTGTAATATGGCTGGTGTTTAAAAGAAATGTATGCGATGTAAAACGCCTGGAGCTTAGCTTTTCGGGGGTGAGACGCTATAAAAAAATTCGCTTTATTATTATCATTATTATTATCATCACTTCCTCTTATTCCTTCCTCCCTTCCTTCCTTCCTTCCTTCCTTCCTTCCTTCCCAGCCAGAAACTGACAGTCTCCTCGCCCATGCACTAGACAACTAACTGTGCTGCTTGTTTACTTGCCAACGCCACCGGAACTTCCAGCGCTGCTTTTGTTTTTTGTTTTCTGCAAACTGCATATTAGTTTCCAACAATAGGGCCGATCAATACAGGCATCGATTTCTGAATCGAATGACATATCCGTAAAAATTTCCTTTTTTTTTTTTTTTAAATGTAGACTATATTAAGGTTTGAATAATATTATGTCACTTCATTACTTGCATCCTTTCAACAACACACGGCCCGGACCAACAGTCGACGCTTTTTGCATTTTGTATGCACAGTCATCTGGGCATTACAGGCCATAATTCCAACAATCATTGCTTTTATTTTCTAATTTCCCATTACCAAAGTGATATGACTGGCTGATATGATCGGTTACATTGGATATTACAGGCTTTTGGTTTCGGAAGTAAGATTCGATGATGTAGTCACAAAACTGTCATATTGATGATTTATAGTTTGCTGAAACCGGAAGTGAGCGTTGATGGACTTGACTGACTGAGAATGGTCTACCAGTTTAATGAATCAATGAGGATGATGTGGCTGCTTGTTCGGTCCACTTCATTTAACTGGACAATTTTTATCATAGTAGAATGCATGTATTGTAGTTTTCATTACAAACAAATCACTGGATACTAGCAACACCTTTTAATTGTAAGTATCTCGAAGTTCCCGAAGAGTTACCATTGAGCACAACCGATTGCTCAGTTCAGAAACAAAACATTACTGGGCCAAAACGATACACGTTACTTACAACTGAGATCTTGTGTATTAAATATGGGATCTCTTGTCACCGTAAAAATTACATTTATATAGTGCATCGAAGCTGAATGCGCCCACAGTAGGGTTGTGCAACATGCAGAGTTCATTCATTCTTACGACGTTGAGAGATACCATTGTCAATGCGCAAGTTCTCAGATATCTCTAATATTTTCTCATAATACAAAACTTTGAGCTGAAAGAGGAGGAAGTTATGGAATGAGGAGAAATTTATGATAGGGTGTGGTGGGTTCAACATTATAACCCCTCTGTCTGTGTACAATACATGTATTGCGACAAGTTCACTTCTAGTCCGTGCAGAAAAGATTTCTTTTCTTTCTGCCAAATTCGAATCAAGCTACGAGCTCACCTCGGGCTAGGGCATGGTAGATTTTCCTTTGTGTGTCTTTGATTTTGACGGGATCGAGCCCACTTTGGAAATTAGGTCAGAACATTTTCATGAATCCTATTCACTGTATAATCTCGGTCAGGTTCAAAATGAGCGTTCTGAGTCAGTCGAAACNTGGCAGAGAGGTTATGAAACAAAATATTAAGAAATTGAAGGTTACTGGATCAAATCCCTCTCGAGGCGGACAAAAAGACAACAGAAGGACATCTAGGAGTTATGACCCAAGTGTAGTCCAGCCCTTTTAGAGTATCAGGAAGTCTCCGAGTAAGAGAGTTTACTAACTATATAAATCTCGTATACATGCAACTTCACGTCATTAACCCGTGTAGACTAAGTAACTCAATGGCTTTCTCAACTTCCTGTAGAACATACAGTATCGCTGACATTTTACAGGCGCTGATTACGAGTATTCTGACAGTAACTTTCACTGTCTACGATCAGGTACTCGATTTACAGATGGGTGGACTGAGGAAAATGTTTAGAAAATGAAAGTTGTTGCAACTTATCGCAAAACTTCATTTAAAGAAGTATAGTGATAGGGCCTTCTGTTATTCTGGGCCTCATATTTGGAATTCATTGCCAGAAAATATTAGAAATTCTTCCAGTTTTGAATCATTCAAATGCCAGTTAAAAACACATCTATTTGTAAAGTATTTGTCAGAGTAGCTACTGCAGTCGTACTTGGAATGCTTGCTGTATCAGGAATATTTTTGAAATGTATGTCTATATTATCCAATAAGTACGTGCGAGTGTGTATGTTTATGCTTGTTATATGGCTGGTATTTGAAAGAAATGTATGCCATGTAAAGCGCCTCGAGCTTTTTGGGGGTGAGGCGCTATAAAAAAAAAAATTCTCTTTATTATTATCATTATTATTATTATCATCACTTCCTCTCATTCCTTCCTTCCTTCCTTCCTTCCTTCCTTCCTTCCTTCCTTCCTTCCTTCCCAGCCAGAAACTGACAGTCTCCTCGCCCATGCCCTAGACAACTAACTGTGCTGCTTGTTTACCTGCCAACGCCACCGGAACTTCCAGCGCTGCTTTTGATTTTTGTTTTCTGCAAACTGCATATTAGTTTCCAACAACAGGGCCGATCAATACAGGCATCGATTTCTGAATCGAATGACATATCCGTAAAAATTTGCTTTTTTTTTTTTTTTAAATGTAGACTATATTAAGGTTTGAATAATATTATGTCACTTCATTACTTGCATCCTTTCAACAACACACGGCCCGGACCAACAGTCGACGCTATTTGCATTTTGTATGCACAGTCATCTGGGCATTACAGGCCATAATTCCAACAATCATTGCTTTTATTTTCTAATTTCCCATTACCAAAGTGATATGACTGGCTGATATGATCGGTTACATTGGATATTACAGGCTTTTGGTTTCGGAAGTAAGATTCGATGATGTAGTCACAAAACTGTCATATTGATGATTTATAGTTTGCTGAAACCGGAAGTGAGCGTTGATGGACTTGACTGACTGAGAATGGTCTACCAGTTTAATGAATCAATGAGGATGATGTGGCTGCTTGTTCGGTCCACTTCATTTAACTGGACAATTTTTATCATAGTAGAATGCATGTATTGTAGTTTTCATTACAAACAAATCACTGGATACTAGCAACACCTTTTAATTGTAAGTATCTCGAAGTTCCCGAAGAGTTACCATTGAGCCCAACCGATTGCTCAGTTCAGAAACAAAACATTACTGGGCCAAAACGATACACGTTACTTACAACTGAGATCTTGTGTATCAAATATGGGATCTCTTGTCACCGTAAAAATTACATTTATATAACGCATCGATGCTGAATGCACCCTCAGTAGGGTTGTACAACAAGCAGAGTTCATTAATTCTTACGACGATACCATTGTCAATGCGCAAGTTCTCCAATGTTTCTAATATTTTCTCATAATACAAAACCTTGAGCTGAAAGAGGAGGAAGTTGTGGAATAAAGAGAAATTTGTGATAGGGTGTGGTGGGTTCAACATTACAACCCCTCAGTCTGTGTACAATACATGTATTGCGACAAGTTCACTTCTAGTCCGTGCAGAAAAGATTTCTTTTCTTTCTGCCAAATTCGAATCAAGCTACGAGCTCACCTCGGGCTAGGGCATGGTAGATTTTCCTTTGTGTGTCTTTGATTTTGACGGGATCGAGCCCACTTTGGAAATTAGGTCAGAACATTTTCATGAATCCTATTCACTGTATAATCTCGGTCAGGTTCAAAATGAGCGTTCTGAGTCAGTCGAAACAAAACACACGAGATACTCCAGTGAATACATGGATTCGAGAGGTTCAAAAATCCCCAGCCGGCTGAGATGAAACATCTATGCAGTGTTTTCTCCAGGTCATAGGAGTTGGGGGTGACATTGTCCCCTTATCATAAATCTGAGAGAGGATTTGTAAATTTTTCGAGAAATTTTAGGTTTCCATCTAGTACAGCAAACTTTGGAGTGTAAGACAGAAGGGACGAGCGGAGGGCATTCAAGGTATTTTTAGGGGAGAATTTTAAATTTATGAGGTGAATCGCGCGTTTGCGCTGGTCAGGAAAATGTACTGTTATTTTCCTTTTTGACAGTTCTTGTACCTACAAAGAGATTCCACCTTAAACATCTAGTCTCTGAACAGAATATCGTGCTCTTGAGGACTATAAATAACATCCTGAGGAAGGAAGAACTCTGGACTATGGAGCTGTCTGATGTGCAGTTTTATTGTTTGCCACAACAAGTAACAACAGCAACAAAAACAACAACTACAACAATGATGACGACAATGGCGACGACGACGACGAGGAAACAATAACAATCTACAACAGATTAGGCTTTAGCCAACAGATCCTTCAATGAATCTATCAGGTCTCCCTTTTGACCTCTGTCACTGTGAAACAAGTTGAATGTCTGTACACTTTGGGTACAGGGCTCTATCAGGGCTCCCTTTTGACCTCTGTCACTGTGAAACGAATGTCTGTACACTTTGAGTACAGGGCTCTATCAGGGCTCCCTCTTGACCTCCGTCACTGTGAAACAAGTTGAATGTCTGTACACTTTGAGTCCCCCCTCCCCCGCCCCTTAAGCCGTATACCACAAGATTGATGTTATTTTCATTTACATCTCCATTCCTCCATTTATGTTCAAATAAATTTATCGTGAACCCTGCACTGCAGGGTGTTGTTTGCTGAAAGCACACTACAAAAATGGAGCAAGGAAATGAAAGTTGCGTACCATGAGGTTCGGCATCCTCTTTCCAGATTTTAATTTTAGTGCTCTGACACATACATGACCCCACACTCTCCACCCCCGCCCCTCAAAAAAGGCATCCTGTTTGAATGTAGAAGTCTGACTGACTGGGGTCAGCCAATCAATTTCAGTTATGCCCTGCAAGTAGTCGCAAGCGTAGAAGCCGTGTTTTCTGAAACAGTCAATACACTTGTCTCAGCAACTGCAAGAACATGAGGGAACAAATATTTTTTGAGAAAAATCCTTAGATCTACAAATTTTCAATCCCAAAAGATTCCATATGTAGACTATCCACGAACAAATACTTCAATGATTTAGAGATTTTACGTGGGAATTCTCTTTCAGGATCGGTAGATTTACATTCTTTTTATTATCCAGTCCTTTCTGTGTTGTTTTCAATGACGTTTGTTGTTGTTGCTGTTGTTGTTGTTGTTGTTTTTTTTTTTGGCTATGTTTGTTTCTCCGTGCCAACTCCCCCCAGATCTCGTCTCTCCACCTTTTTTCTCTTTTCGCCACTGTTTATCGCACTGTTCCATCCACTGTTATCCATCAGAATGTCGCAAATACCATCACTCTTTGCGACTCTAGGAGGCTGATCGGCACAACACAATGACCCTTTTGCCACAACACTACCGGCCGCCATTTCTTTTTCACATGCACAAATTAAAAAAAAAAAAAAAGTAAAAACCTAGAAATACGGAACGAAACAAAGGAAGAAAGAAAAAAAAAGTCGCATCGAATTTCTAAACGAAACAAAGCCCTGGGTCGGTGCCTTGGTGTTTAATCAGCGATTGATTTTTTTGTAGCCTGGCCGATCAATCGATCGTCGCCCAGCCAAATGATCAACACGTACTGATGAGCTGCCGTGTACGCCTGACTTCTCTCTGAGCTCGCTGGGGGGAAAATAATAGAGCTGAACGGTTTCTCAAAGTTTTGTTTCATTTCGTATAATACAACCCTCCTTAGATGTTCTTATGATTCAAGCCTCCCGCAGGCATTACAGTGGCGTGGAACAGGTGGGGCTCCGCAAAGACGGCAAAGGATTTCGCACGATATTCAACAACAACAACAACAACAACAACAACAAAAACAACAACAACAACACAGAAAATTCTATGATTTTAATGAAAGAAATGCAATGTGGTAGATATAAAAAGAAGAAAAGTAATTAATTGTAAAATAAAAGAGAAGAGAAGGCGAATGCCTCACGGTATAAATGAGGGAAATGTAGAAGATGTAGAAACAAACGTTTGAAAAAGGGATGTAATATGCTGTAAAAAAAAACAACAACAAAAATTAAGCAAAGAAAGGGGATATAATATGCCGTAAAAAAAGTATGCAGTATAGTGTAAAAAAACAAAAGGAAGGGAAGGTAGTGCGATGCTAAAAAAGAAAGACGGGAAAGGGGTGGAAATGTATTATGGTGTAAAAAGACAAGAAAACAATATGGCACAATGTTAGAGGAAATAAAAAAGACAAGTAACGCGGTGTAAAAATAAAAAGGGGTGGGTGAATGTAACGCCGTGTTAAAAAAGGGAATGTTAAAGAAAGGCTGTAAAAAAGGAAAGGAATGTAGCACAATGTAATTTTTAAAAAGGGAATATAGCACGATGTTAAAAAAGTAGCACTATGTAAAACATTTTTTAAAAAAAGGGAATGTAGCCCGTTCAAAAAAAAAACAACAAACCGAATAGCCGGTGGTATGTAAGAAGGAAAAGCTTATGTCGCATGACTGAAAAAAAAGTTAACTGATGTGGTAGAGTATAATGTAGAAAGAATGTGGACATCTTTGATATAGAGGTAAGAAATGAAATACGGCCTGACAATAAAGAAGGAAAGGAAATGTCGTACAACGAAAATGGGGGGAAAAAGTTGTCTCAGAGTGTTAGTGAAAAGAAAGGAACTTGACTGACGAAATGAAAAGAGAGTAGAGGAAAAAGTGCCAAACGATGAAGACGAAAAGAAAGGAAATTGTGCGAAAAGGTAAGAAGTGAAAGAAATGTAAGAAAGGAATGCTGTAAGCATAAAAGGAAGAGAGAAAATGTCGCCAGGTATGAAAAGGAAGAAAAATAAAGAATGTGACACAATGGGACTCGATATCTGACGGTATAAAGAAAAGGAATTTATGAGGCATAATACATGTAGACCTATACAGAAAGAAAGAAAATTAATGTAGTATGATATTAAAAACGTAAAAGTGTTAAGAATGGTAGGATGTAAAAGGAGGGAAATACATAAAGAAAAGAACGGTAATGTTCTTTAATTACTAAAAAAAGTTTTATTTCAAATTTCAAATTTAGGCCCTCTACCAGAAATTTTACATAACATACAGTATAACATTGAAGGCACACGAGGTAATAAACGAAGAGGAATCCAAAACAAAAAGAAATGGATTCTCGCACGGTCTAATAAAGACATAAAATGGGAAAGACGAGGAAAAGCGAAAGAAAGGAGAGAGAGAGAAAGAGAGAGAGAGAGAGAGAGAAAGGAGGTAGTCAGGGGAGGAAAACAGAGTAGCAGGCTCGTAGGAAGAAATGTAATAGAAATGAGNGGGGGAGGGGGGGGGAGGTGCCGATGATAAAGAGGGGAGCGGAGGAGGAGGAGGAGAAAGAGAGAGAGAGAGAGAGAGAGAGAGAGAGAATGAGAGCACTGGCTAGAGAGAGATACTTGAGTAAAGGAGGACTGACCACGGTGTAGACAGGGAGGTATATGTTGTCGTCAGGAAGACAGAGTAGAAATATGGGTGGGGAGGAGAACATAATAAATCAACAAGAGCGATGACACGCCTTTTTGACATGGTATTCATGACCGGAGAAAGATGATGTAGTGGGCATAAGGTGTAATGACTTTGACAATAAAAAAAAAAACCAAACCCAAACAAAAGCTATGAATTGGCCAGCTTGGTAACATGACACAAATTGTCTTCTCTTCTGGATGTAAGAGTTTAACCATGTCGGTTTTGACTGCAGGTCGTGTTTTCAATTCTGTATGAGATCTATAAAAAACATAAGTCTCACTCAACTCTGCCCCAAAGCCCGTCTAAGATTTCAAAGAAGCCTGTTTCACCATTATTTTTATTCCGCATAGTTATTCACTGCAATAAGTGAAACCCATGTTCCTCATAATGAAAATGGAAGTTTGATTTCGCAATATTCTTTGGCCACCCCCTCCTCTTCGCTTCCGTTCAGCTGTAGCCATTTTATGGTGTTAGAGTGTCCACGTTATTCTCTCTGTCCCTTTTATTTATGGCCTTTGTTTGATTACGAGAGTGCTAGAGGGTCTGAATGGAGGTGAAATGAAAATGGTTTTGACCCTGACAATGAATAAAATAATTATGCACAGATGGCCATTGTTTCTTTCCATGTCAGTCATGATTCTGCTGAGAACATTTCAAATGGTAATCAGTTATTGTGGTCATTATATAGACATTTCACCTCGTAATTCAGTTGAAGAGGAGGATGGGGTGAGAGCAGAGATAGAGGGAAGAGAGGATAGGAAGGAGAGAAGGAAGTAGAGAGAGAGAGAGAGAGAGAAGGAAGAAGGGAGGGAGGAAACATGTTTGAATAGGAGATAAGGACAATCCAAGAGCCAGACCAAAAGGAGCAGAGCAGATGGACAGATAGAAGGACATGATGAGGAGGACTAGATACTATGCAGAAACAAATAGGCATTAATTAGAGAGAGAGGGAGAGAGACACAGAGAGAGAGAGAGAGAGAGAGAGAGAGAGAGAGAGAGAGAAAGAGAGAGAGAATATAACCGAATGGAAAAAGGATCAGGAGAAAGGTGCAAGGTGGGCGGCATGGCACGGTCCTGCCCATCTCGTTAACTCTGACTTCATTTTGTGCCCCCATCATATAATGGACATTGATTACCTGCGGTTATAACTCATAACCGTCAGGGTTGGTTTTTTTTTCCTGTTTTTGTTTTAATATGTTATTATTATAATCCTATAACTTTTCGCGCTTTCTTCCTCTCTGTGCTCTCTTTCCCTCTTTCTTTCCTGAAAAAAAAACAACCTATCCATTTTCCGCTTTTCCTTCCCCCTTCCTCTTACATTTCCCTTTCCCTAGTTTGCTTTTTTTTTCTTCCTTCCTATTCCAAATTCTTCATACAATTCTCTTTCATTAATTTCACCATTTCTTTTTTTTTATTCTTTTCTTCCATTTCCTCTTTACTCCTCATTTTAACTTCTTTTCACTCACTTTTCCGTCCATGTTTTCCTTTGTTCTTACTTGCTTGTTTGTTTTTCCCGCTTCCTTCCTCCCTTCCCTGATTTTTTGGCTTTTTTTTTAGTTTTCCTTGCTTTAGGTCTAGCACTTTCTGACCAGCTGAAAAAAACAAAATTTATTGAACCGACGACCCTGAAGAAAACTGTATCTGCTTAATGTATGTAAACAGTTGCAAAATTATGTTCATGTCAAGCAAAAGGACCAGAATCCAATATAATAAAAATCATCACGCACTTTTAGGCTTTCCCTAGACCAGCTCAAGGTTTGTTATTTTCCTTTTTGTAAGCGGAACTCGCCCTTTCACAGGGCTTCATTACAAAAACATGAAGAATCAATTGTCTTTGTATCTTAATTTCGTCGTACACGCAATGCAATATTTGCTCACAAAATAGCGAGTGGTTCGAGCCAAACGTCCCATTATGTGTGCACTGACTTTGGTGACGTCACGCCAACGTTTCCCCGGAAACAACCTGAGGCGTCCCGCCGCCATTGAGTGGGACGAGAGGACCCTCCTCTCCTCGCACGAGTTAACCCACTGTGCTGGCAGAAACCGCGTGAGTGTAGAATGTTGTGATTCTCAGTGAGCATTTCGCGCATTCCAGAGGGGACTGAAGTTTGTTTCAGTGATATTCTGAGCGCCAAACTTTTGACTGCAACTGAGGTTTGCTGGGCAGAATTCGCAAGAAGAAGAGCTCTGTGTTTTGTATGTTTTAAGAGGGTGATGATGTCTGTAAGGATGGATACGTGACTTAATGAACGGGATTGAACCAGTTGTGAGAAAAACAACGCATTTTCGACGGGGTTATCATTAGAGGACTGTTCAAGAAAGGTGAGATAGATTATAATTTGCCACGGATAATAATGTCCTGACTTGGCATCTTCAACTGTCTAGGAAAAACTAATTCAGTTTGTAGGGTAAATTGAGGGAACAAAAAACTGTTTTATTCTGTTTCCTTGTGCTGGGGAGTCAAGGCTCAGCGAATACCCGGGAGCAGACGGATGCCATATTGTTGGACTTTTTCAAGACATATGACAAGGTTGAACACAGAGAACTTCTTTCCAACTTGAAACATCTTGGTTTTAGAAGTTCTTTAACTAACTGGAATCGCTCCTTGTTTATCCTTGTGGGCGGATGCAAATCGTCATCAAGACCAGTTAAGCCAGGAGTCTCTCAAGGCACAGTACTAGCTGTACCCTTTTTTCCCTGTTTTTCTTTTTTTTTTGTCTATATTAATGACATAGTTGATGATTTTGTTTCTTGGCACACGTAGCAGGTTCTTCACGGATAATTGCAATCAGAACAAGTTAAGATGCTAAAATACTACAGTAAGACTTAAATAAGTTGCAAAAGTGGAAAAACATATGAAAAAAAGGAATTTCATTTCAAGAATTTAATGTCGGGTCCTCATAATGAGTAACGTGGTCGGCACTATCGCCACTGATATTTTATCGTTACCATCAAATTGCAGGAAATAGCTAGTCTAAATACTTGGGCATAGTTATTGATATTAAATTGGAACATCATTACTAGACCATGTAGTTTTATTAGACAGAAGCTAGTGGAAGTGTAGATTTTCTAAAACGTAGCATCCTTGATTATCCATGGGGTATTAAGGAAAAGTGATATAAAAAAAAATTTGATTACGGATGTAGTGTATGGACTTCACATTGTAAATATCGTTAAGAGACTTTCGAGTATATATATAT
>JAWQUT010000142.1:452789-466173 GCA_033807755.1 Ellobium chinense
AAATCCTTGTTGTACATGTGTTTTCACGCCAAGGGAGGGAAGGAGGGTGATCGAGAGAAACCTTTGAGTTACGCACTGAGCGTGGCCAGAGGCAAAAGCTGATTGGACTGGAGTGTGAGATCATGCAATAGAATTGATTGTTATTACATGTTTGGGGGGAATTAATCCTGTAAGCCTCAGGGTAGTTGTAGCTGTTGACACAGATACAAATGAGAGTGAGAAGGGAGGTGGCGAGTTGGTGATAATCAAATAAAAAGGTCGTATTTCGTCTGTCTTGATGTTTAGCGTCGTATTTTGGCAGTCGGAGATTTGAATGAAAACGGAATCGATTAAAATATCTTTGTTAACATGAAGGGATTGATTATGTCGGATGGCTAGCTTGAAAAAATGAATTTAATAGTACAATATCTTCTAGAATTAAAATTTCATGCAGGTGAAATTTAGCACACATTAGAAGATGGACATTAAATATCTGTCAATGCTGCAAAGTACAGATATCTACGTATTATGGAAATGTCTCAGCTGAAAACACCAAGTCCAGCAGTAGCATGCTCATCTTACATATGAGCCCCCACAGACTTCTCTTTGAAACGTGTTTTTAAAGTTTTTATGTTCTGTTGCTGTGATAAAAGTATAGCACTTAAATCAGAGAAACCTGCAATAACTTCAGATGTAGCTGATCTGGTTAGTGAGAGTTAACTCGTCCCCTAGTTTCTGGTTTTCAACTCTTGAAGTTAAACTTATTTGGGCGACCCAGTGAGCTGAATATTATATAATCTTATTTACTTCTCTATGTTAAGCGCACAGTGCCTGTATGTACAGGGATGAGCGCTGTATAGATGTTATGTATTATTACCCGATATTTGAAAAGAGTCATGATCAAGGATGGGGACGTGCCAAGCCATTTTCGGCAAGAGTAAGGCCCTGCACAGAGAGGCCACCGAATATGTTCCGGCGTATCGGTGACATACTCACTCTGCGCCGATCTTTCCGAAGGTAGAACATAAAGGACACATATTTTCAGCGCGTGTAGGCACACTTCTCAGTTGAAAAAGTCCCTATGACGTCACACATCCGGTGACGGCCCACTGACGGGGCACTCCGAGCAGCGGCTGTCGGTGAGTAGGAATCAAAATTTCATTCCTATAAAATAAGCTGCCACCGATCCCGCAGATCGGCGCAGAGAGTAGGCCGTGTCTCTGTGCGGTTGTAGAAATTGTATAGATTGATTCTTACAGCTTACGGCGCATAGTGGTTANTTTCCGAGGGTAGAACATAAAGGACACATATTTTCAGCGCGTGTAGGCACACTTCTCAGTTGAAAAAGTCCCTATGACGTCACACATCCGGTGACGGCCCACTGACGGGGCACTCCGAGCAACCGCGCGGCTGTCGGTGAGTAGGAATCAAAATTTCATTCCTATAAAATAACCTGCCACCGATCCCGCAGATCGGCGCAGAGAGTAGGCCGTGTCACTGTGCGGTTGTAGAAATTGTATAGATTGATTCTTATAGCTTACGGCGCATGGTGGTTAGGTGACATAAATCGGCCGCCTTTATGTTCTCCCACTAAACGTGGAAACTGCTGTTCGTAAAACCTTGCTGATATCAAGTTGGACTACTCTGATAGGAGCAGGTTTAGCGTCAATGACAACTCGCCATGGCCGGGAATGGGGGAGGTACCATTATTATTAGTTGGTTCAGGAACTTTTGAGCGGCTGCTTCTTCTTAGTTTTTTTTTGGACTCCTCATTAATTTCGCCACTTCATTGATTTCAAGTAAACAGCTGTATAGTTTGGAACGGACAGTGCAGGTCAGTGCAGGAGCTGCCGCACGCTCAGACTATGGTCAGAACCAAGAGATATGAAAATAATGCATCACCATGACTATAGTACGATTTTGTAGTTTGGTGTGTAATCTTCCATGTCAAATCCAAGAAAAGTTACAAGAGTTGCAAACAAGGTATGGTTAGACTAAGGTATATTGGTCTAGAATACAGACTGTTAAGTTTTGCTTTGTTCTTGGCCAGTTTGCACTGAACAATTCTGATGCAAATCTCTTCGGATTTGACATGAAAGACTGTATGCTAAAATGCAAAATGATGCCTTAGTTGTGGTGATGTAAACTTCATCATAATGAGCAAAGCAGCTCAACCCCAGAAGCGTTGCGAAGACCTCCTTTTGTTTCCCTAGGAATTCTAAAGGCAATGTAAACTTCATCATATGAGCAAAGCAGCCCAACCCCAGAAGCGTTGCGAAGACCTCCTTTTGTTTCCCTAGGAATTCTAAAGGCGACAAACATAGAGAGCCCAGACTTCATCAGAACAAAAGGTGAAATTCCTGAGCTATGAACATGTCATTTGAAGATGACAGCCAGTTTTGTTCAGCAAGAGCGTTTTATAATGTTTCTAGAGCTGTGGAGAGGGTCAGTGGATAGCATTGCTATTCGTTTTCATCGCAGGTCGCGCGTGATAGAGTGTCATTTCGTTGTAAGGCTAGAGAAAGATAGAGAGGGAGGGAGAGAGAAAGAGATAGAAAGAGAGAGAGTGGAAGGGAGAGAAAGAGAGAGAGAGAGAGCGAGAGAGAGAGAGAGAGAGAGCGAACAAACTATTCGCCGTTAATACTTTTACCATAAGGAATGTCAGAAAAAGGTCTCTTCTTTTACACCCTCAACACGCCGCTAGTCCGGTCGAATTATGTCCTTTTTTTCTGCCACGGTAGTTACATTTTCTTTCTCTTTGATGCCCTCCACAAAATGGCGCTCTGTGGAGATTACGAAAAGGCAGGTGATACGTAATCCAGTACTATTTTTATCCCTATGATCAACCAGGAAAATCAAATTTTGTGAAAAGTCTGGGTAAGGCAAAATAAAAAAAATATGAGATTGTGGGAAAGACATCATTGCATTTGACTAGACTTAGGCATGCTCATGTAAGTCTATCTTCGTTATCTGGCTGTGAGATGGAGCAGGCCTCCAGAGACAAGTCGAAAATGCCACCTCTGTATACATTGTTTCCGGTGTCAATGGTCCAGTTCCATCTGGGTCCCTTCCCATCTTTTCACTGCCATGAAGTTGTGTTGAGAAGTTTTGTTTCAATTCCTGTGGGTTTCTGTACAATGCTCTGTCCATTTCTGGATTGCAGAGGGAAGGAGATTGTCTCTGAAGCCATCATTTCAATTCAGTTAAAAATGAAGTGGTTCACTGTCTCTTGGTGATATGAACACAGGAGGCACCGAAATATAGTTTTTCACGCTCATTCCACATTTGCCTTAGTAATTATTTGAGGTTTTGAGAAATCTAAAATGAAAAAAAAACAACAACTTTGGCACACGTAGAATTAGCGTGACCATTTGTCTCCCCATAACTCCTTCTCTACGTCTGTTATGCAAGAGTTGGTGTCACCGAAGTAACGAGTTCATTAGATTGTAGGAAGGAATAGTTCGTTATATAGGAAAATAGGACGTATGGATACATCGGATACCAGACGAGATTATTACCTCCGGGACGTAGCTGTGCGTCCATGAGCTGTTTGTAACAAAGGGGAAGATAGCGCTTGTACTTCATACGTAGCGGAGGTGTGAATTTTAAGCTCTCTGGAGCAAGAGGGGAAAAGTTGCAAATAAAAGGGCACACGATTAAGTATTGACGGTATAATAGAGAAAATGCAATATTCTGTACTCTGAACACAATAATGGGAGTTTGAAATTAAACTAATGGCAGCTAAATGGAGCTGAGTGTATTTGAAGATATTATTTCACAGGCATTCACAGCTCGCGTGATCTCAGGTCGTAGCAACAGAAATCGATACAGAATGCCTTGGTTTATGACTATGGAGATTTTCAAAGAATAGATCTCGTAGCTCTTTGTTTATCGACACGGTTAATTTAACCACCCTGACGAAACGCCAACATCGATAAATTCTTGACAACAGCGGCATGTTTGGCAAAACAGTTTAAATTCTCTCGCTTTCTCTTTCACACCCTCCCCGTCATTGGGCATTCTGCCAACTCTGGTTGATGGCGCGTCCGGACTTCTTGCCGATCAGCAGTTTGCTGGCTTTTCTCCATTAGGGTGCCTTTGAAGATTTAAAAGCTGAATTCGTGGAAAATGCATATTGTATAAAAACGGGGAACAGCGACAGACCCACGGGCTGAAACTTGAGTTTTGAATATTGTTGAGTACAGCGATACTCAACTTTCATGCTCTAAGTATCGATTCCATTCCGATTCTCACAATCCGTACAAGGCAGGCATGAGAACTCTTCCACAGTTTTGCTATCTTTTACTGGCCAAGTGGCCAAGAGGCAAAACGTTTGTCTCGTGATGTAAATGGTCTGGGTTCGAATACTGCTGGCTACGGGTTTTACATCAGGTATTTTTTTTCTAGGTGTTTCTAAGTCACCCACTTGTCGATGGGCACACAGGGGATCATGTCTCGGCTCTGAGCGATTCCAGTCAGTAACGGTAAATTACGAAAAGCTTTGACTTTACTTACTGTTAGTTTTGATAGTTTCAAACAGGAATTAACTTAGTTTTTCATTGTAAAACGAAAAGTCGATGTTGTAAAGTTAGAGCTTGTCAGAAATGAGCGTTACCGATGTGGCATTCCGCTGGAACTGCTCCTCCTATATAGCCATAACTCTGCTGAAAAGGGGACATTAAAACCTAATACCAAGAACTTCTTCCTTTCGAGTACATTGGTCGACACGGTGCGAAGGACTGAAAGGGAATCTAAATTACAGCTAGTTGACATAATGCAGATAAAAGACATTGACATAATAAATGCATTTCCACTTCTGAGTGTCTGTCTGTTTGTCTGACACTGTACTGTCCAGTGGTAGCCTGATGCCCATATTTTTTAGCATTGTCACATTGGAAACAAATTTGTGAAACTGAAACTGAAACTTAAATTCACTTCCAGAACGTCATGCGCTGAGTGGATCGGATTAGGCCAGGCTGGCCAGGAAGGTTTAATGTCGCTTTGAAAAACGGAAGTTGCCGGCTTTGATCGCTGACTTACGAACAGGGTCAAGGTTAATGGTGAGAGGTCATTCTTGGAAGAGTTCTACGGACAATATCTTTGCACTCTCCATCTTTTCTAACTTTGTTCCTAACTCTAACCCGAACCCAAGAACACCTAGGTAGAGTTCCAGAATTATGAAAGCACTGCCTGGACAACCACGTTCTGAGTGTATCAGATTAGGCCAAGATGTTCTGAATGTCGCTTAAAAAATTAGACTTTGCCGATTCTGATTACCTGCTCACGAAAAAAGACCAGGATTGGTGATGAGAGGGCGCCGTTGGAAGAGACCTCATGAACAATATCTTGGGATCCTTCCTCTTCTTTAACTCCACTCCTATCCCTAGTTCTGCCATTAACCCTTATCCAGCCACAGTCTGAGAGAGTCCCATTAATGTACTTAATGAACATGGAGCACAAGTAAACTGAGGTGAGAAGTGGTTAAATCTGTAGTACCAATAAATCTATATGCTACTCGTTCTACTAATTCTACCCTTCTACAAAGAGGGAAGGCAGGCAACGGGTAATCTGTCTAGGTCGTACATACAAAAATACGCTATATATGCCTTATATCTAATGGGATTTAAAGCTTAAAATATTTACATTTATAAATCAATTTCGTAATTTTTCTGACTAAAAGTACAAGTAAAACTATCACGATCTTGAAAATAACAAAAGCCTTCTCAAGACTGAGCAGGCAAAAAAAAAAGTATTCTACACTCTCTCGATACATTGTAATTAATGCAAAGCTCATGCAGGTCGTTCATAGAATGCTGTTTTGTTCTCTATACGTCGAGTACTCAAACAGAAAATGTATGTTGTTCTTTGTCACTCAACAATCACACATGCAAAATTCTTTCTGTTCTTTCATTTCCATTCTATGCAAATCTGCATTTAAACGAAAGCGTATGTCCCAACTCTGAACTTTAACAGAACTAAGTAAGAAACAACAACTTAAGTCCTTTTTCTCCAAACATTGGTATGCCTGGTTTGGATGTAATGTGGTGCAAAGAGATCCGGGATAAGGACGGAAGAAGTGGGAGGAACAAGGGGTGGAGTCATTGATCTTTATGTAAAAGAATAAGTAAACATTGGTAACACCTAACCGACCAATCGATATCCATCGATCAGAAACCAACCTAACGAGATATAGTATCGATCCTCATGAAAGTAGATGGAGAAATATCGATTTGGAAAGTATTGACAAAAGGTTCGATTTTTCTTCCGAATGTGTTTGCGTGGTGCTATTCTCTTTTAGACCGCTCGCTCCATTTTCTAGTGCAAAAACAAACAGTATAGGTCATGCAACAAGAAAGGTGCTTTAGGTGTATTTGAAAGGACTGCTCTATTTATGCCTGCTTGGGTAAACAGAAAAATAAATGCAATTGATGGATCTTTGGGTTTCAGCCTGTCAGTTTGAATCCCCTTACATCCATTTTCCTGACAGAATAGCATTGCCTTAAAGGAAAACTGCAGCGTCCTACAGACCACATTAAATCATACGATACGCTATTATTCCAATAAAACAGTCATTCAAGCGTCTGTCATAATGATATAACGTCTCTGCTGGCTCCAGGCAACCCACATGGTTACATTATCCAAAGTCCGAATTCTTGTAACCATTGCGCGCGTCGCGACCATAAGCTTACGTCAACTATATTCTACCCACATGGCTAAGCTGTCAAGCCAGTGCTCTGCAGACAGGTGATAGCATGTTGGAATGAATGTTTTAATTCCTCTGTGAACAGTAGATATGTCAAACAAAATCATCAAAATCATGCTGAAGCATAAAAATGCAGAATACTTTATCCGGCTTACATTATCAAACTTTACATTTGAATCTGGATGACCAGAAGCTTAATTAAAAGCTGAACAATACATTGTCAGAAAGAGGTATCTGTAGCTGCTGGAACTTAAGTGACGTCATCGTTTTTGCCAAAGGCCGCTGCTGATCGGGGAAGGGGAATAATTGTGGACGCAAATGCCAAACCCGGTAACTCTAGCTCTCCTAACTGAGTCATATTACATGTGCGCACGGTAACAGAACGATGCTCTTCCTTTGCAAAATTGACTCAGTGGGCACCATAGATAATTTTCAGAGAGAAAAAGTACTGGAAAACGGAAAATTATTTTTGAAGTGCATGTCTTCCTTTAAGGGGATTGACCACCCTCTCACTGTACGTAATAGTGCATAAAAACGGTGTGCACTGCACCTTTCTACTTCAGTACATTCTGCATATAAAATGACGCACCAAAAGTGCGAAACAGTGGACATTTTTCTAGTGCTGGTATTGACCTGAGTAAAACTTTTATCTCAGAAAATAGTTGTTTCATCACCACCAGGTTTCACACATGGATCTAAGATACAGTAATCTTCCATTGGACGCTGTCAGTATTGATTTAGCCAAAGGTAATGCAGATTGGAAATAATAGCATTAAAGTGCAGACAAACACGGACAGACCGAATGACAGCAATACATACATGCTAACAGACAGAAGACACACACATGGGAGATCCCTCAGAAAGCCTCACAGAGGAAATCCCAAACAGCTGTTTGAACAAGCGTTATACGATTGTTCGAATTTCCTCGGGATTCACAAAGTGGGATAATAAAATGTTTATCCTATAAGTTTATCCTGGAACACTGCAATGCTGAAAGCATACTTCACAATATAATGGGCAACGAAGTTTGCGCACCTATGAGAATCTATTCCTTCTTTTCGGTGCTTAATTCTAGTAGTTAGTTTTACGCACCAAAAGGCTTCCCCCTTGAGCATGCGCATGACAAAGGAAATGGTGCTTATTTTGTGTGTTGAGCCGCATTCTCTGAAAAAACGCAATATTTTGTATGCTGTTCTCAGCTAATAGACAACGATGCATGAAAAGCTCAAACAAGTTCATAGAGCCATTCAATCCCCAAATCTGGCGAACTTCTCCATATATTTCCACTGATTGGAAAATCCTAGATATGGACATTATTTTTGTGTATATGAGTGAGTTAAAAAGGGAAAATTATCTTTATACAATATGGAAAAGTGATACAAAACGTTGAAACACATAGCTTTCAGTGGTTTACTCTCGTTTTCAGCCATTATAGTCTGTCTGTCTATCTGTCTGTCTGTCTGTCTGTCTGTCTGTCTGTGTCTCTGTCTCTCTCTCTGTCTCTCTCTGTCTCTCTCTGTCTCTCTCTCTCTCTCTCTCTCTCTCTCTCTCTCTCTCTCTCTCTCTGTGCTCTCTGGAAGACTTCGAACCAGCAAACTTCCGTGTTTAAATCCACCTAACATCTCCTATGGCAAACTATAAGCCATAATAAAAGTTACATTTTCATTATTTAAACTGACTGTGCTACACTTCACTGTTCGGTAAGGCGCTTTTGCTACATATATTATTATGATGATATTCATGTTGAGCTCATTTTCACTTTCTGCCATATCCTCGTATTCCAAATAACTGTCATCGAAATTTCCATAAATTAAGGATTAGGATCTATTCCCCCCCCCCCCCCCCCCCNAAAAAAAAAGCCAGTTTCGACTGCAATCTAAGGGAGATGAGAAATCCATGACCCAAGGACGAAACATTGCACAGGATAATTTTCATGGTTATTGCCCCTGTGTTAAGCTCCGCTCCGTGAACCAAGATTACAAAAGATCTTGAGGTTACACACGCCCAAATCTTTTTGTTATATATTACTATGAGCTGTCGACTGCCGTCACTCCAGTCCTAATTTTCGTTGGCTATTCCCACTCACCAGTAATGGAGATAAGCATCTGATGTGAAAAAAACTATATATTACTTCTAATAACCCATGACAAGTGAAGTTTTTTTGCTGTGTCTTTTCGTTTGACCCACATCCATGAAAAGCCATTTGAGGCCTCAGGCTATTTCAAGAGAACAGGGGGTTAGCTCACTGGCAGCCCATATCTTTTTAAACCTCTGATCCGAAATAGCATTGCTTTAATTTAACCTAAACTGGCCAGGGAAGTGACAAATACATTAGAACAGGCCACAGCTAAGATCACTGGACCCCTGAGAGGGAGAGAAAAATGATCTGATAAATAGATCACCTTTACTACTAAGTCCAATCCAAGTGATCTCAAAATTTATGTGCGTGTGTAGCCTTTGAGAGAAAATGACTGTGGTTTGATGTTTCAGTCGCGGCAGGAACAAAAATATATATAAATATAGTCTCTTGGGCAAAACTACTTATTTCTGTATGAAAAATACATTCTGGGAAGCAACAGACCGTTGATTAAGATTATTAAAGGCACAGGGAAGCGGAGTGATCTCCACTTGATAACCTTAGAAGAACTAGGGACCTCTATGTTCTTACTTGTACAGGGAAAGAAATACTGTACGTGTTTTCATGATTCAGTCAATGCCTAAGACGGACCGTGATCCAAAGCGGTGAAATCAAACACAGAGACATCACTATATTTTCTAGATCTACGTAACCAAAGGTGACTTCATTCTTTGTAGTGATAAGCCGATACCTGACATTTTAAGTACCGCGATATACAGTCTTCAAGATCTAAGCATTAAAAGTGTCGATATCATTTTGATCCCGATACTGATACTGGGCAGGCAATTCGATACGTCATACTTTTGATCCGTCCGATTTTGTCGATACTTTCGATACCATTTTTATTGTGTCTGCTGATATCTGATTGAGGTCTATTCTGTTCCCTCTAGCGTTCCTACAATATCGCCATCCTTTTTTTTTGCCTACACCATTATTGAAATGAGGTCAGGCAATAAGCCACACCTCTTTGCTTAATGAGTCGGTTGACATCTGCTTGAAGTCTGGTCTATTCTTTCCAGTGAGTTCACAATAACATCATTTTCCAGTCACCACAATCATTTCTTTCATGCTACCTACTGACCTACTGACCCATCCCTGACCGAATCCTCTGTTTCAATCCTCAAACATTTTTTACTCGGACATTCTGCCAGTTGAGCAGGTTAACATCTGTCTGAAGTTTGCTATGCTCTCTTTCCTCTAGCATGTCTGTAACATGGTCTTTTGCCCAAACCAACATTTTGTTTTTCAAGTGGCTCACTTTTCCACGTCCAAACGACGTTTCCGTTACTGTTTGCAGGAGTTTTACTCTGACAAGAACAACATGGCCATGTACTGTGTCCTGCCCATCCTGGTTCTGATTTATGGCGGATGTAGTTCCATCTACTGTATCCACAAGTGCCGACAGTATGTCAGACGACGTAAGCACAAGAGGCTCAAGGAGGAAGACTGTGACTCGCTTAACTCAGACAAGAACGATCTGAACCATGACGGTAAATTTTTGTTTGTTTGTTTGTTTGTTTGTTTGTTTGTTTTTTTGTTTATTTCATAAGTTTTATCTCTATCGGCACGATAATGCAGATATTACACATAACCACAATGATGTATCTGCACCAGGATCTATTATATGGGGTGCACTGCTGGATCCTTATAAAAGCTGCCGTCTTAGACTGGTGGTTGCCCAAAGCAGACTGAATTTCAGAGAGGTCAAGATGTATGGCAATGACTTTTGGAACATTAAAGCATATAACTAAACTATAACAACAACAACAACAACAACAACAACAACAACAACAACAAAGACAATGACAACGACAAAATTTTATTTCTTTAACGCTACAGTAGACTGCAATGCGATAGCTACTACCAGTGATTTTTCATTAATATTTTATCATAAAATGAGACGTGAGAAAAGGTGACATCAGATCTATTAGGCAGATGATCGCAAAATGGAAGACAGGAAATAGGAATGGTCATCCTTGAACCCTCTGGCAGGGATCGTCCTAATGTACAGTTGGTTGTACTTATGCTGGAAATAGGCATGTGCGTATGTATATTTCAGAATTTGTAATGAGATGTGAATTTAACAACTAGAATCGTTCATACCATGCAATATGATCGTATCACTAGAAAATGTTATTATATGCGCCATGACTTGCCGTGAGAAATGTGATCTCGAAAACAAAAGCTAGTTTCTCTGGATGGTTGCAACGTTGTTTTTTTTTTTGTTGTTGTTTTGTTTTTTGTTGCTTTCACAAAATATTTCCCATGGACAGGCGCACAGGAGTCGGAGCGAAATCGACCAGTGAGTCAGATTAGCCAGGCGTGGACAGATCTGCAAGTTGACCCCACTGAAAAGAGATGGTCAGGACTGACAGAGGCGGCTCCTCAAGGAGGGTCTTCTCCTCTGCCATGGCAAGTACCCGACAAGGCGGCAGCAGCAGCTGCTCTAGCACATGTAAGTATGCAATCCATTCATAGGTAAAACTCCGAGGGGGAAGAGATGTCATCTTGAGAGTAACTTTTATTGAAAAAAGTCGTGTTCTATCAGCTGTGGATACATGGGGTTGAGAATTTCTGAGTTGGGACTTGAAGAAAATTATAAATGAAACAAACTTCAGGTCAAAGATTTGGTCGAAACTCTTAAGCTTGAATATTTTGGTGAAAAAAAAAAAGAAAAGAGATAACACCACGTTAGGACGGAACATGAGTGGTCTTACATAACTAATGAACACCAGTTTGTTGTACATGAAGTGTGTGAATCACCCTGCTGTCCATCAACAACGAATATTCGCTCTTCATCCTGTGTGTGGATCTCTATTCCAACAAACATCTTCTCTTGAGTATTAAACTTCATCATTTCCTTCCCTTCCGTGGTCAAGAATAAAAGTTTCAAAAAGCTGGTCTAACCTAGAAACACATTATTATTATTTCCTTACACAAGATGCGGCTTTATAACACTACATCTTGTACAGACTAAACATTTCTCACCTGTGTTGGGTGAAGATTGCTCTACTTCTAGTCCAAAATACACTGACCTTTGTAGCCATTCCAACTACGCATACTAAGTCTGTTAACGATTTTAAGATACGCGGTTCAGCTGACAAGATGTGCCTCGGGTCAGGAGAAACAAAATGGCAACGCAGCCTCAGTGATATATGTACATACTTACGATTCAGTGGCGGCTCGTGATCTCCATCCTCCCCCCTCTCCCTTCTGCACCTTTCAAAACTGTCCATGCAACCTCCCTCGCCCTCGCTATTTCTTCAAATCTTCAAATCACAAAATAATCCTAGCAGATCTACGTCAGATCCACTGTTCTTGCTCCAGAAAACTGAAACAAAGAATGGCTGTATTATGAGTTCAGCGTAAAAGCTGAAAAATAAAAGATATGCAAAGATAAATAAAAAGGATAACATAAGAAAAGTTTGGAAATATCATTTCTTTATATTCTGAACTGAAGTTTATCTGGCATTGAACAAACTGTATTTAATGGTGGGCGACCACAGATTTTTTTTTTATTCGAAAAGTTTGAGTTTGGAAGTTGTGACACACCGATATCATTATATTTGCCAGACTCATAGTATCAGAGTTGATACGAACGAAAATTGGAACCATGTGAAGCCTCTTTAAGGCTCGTTTTGACTAGTAATGTCGAATATCTGCCCTGTGTGAAACAACGTTTGTATCTTCCCAGACGGATCCACGTGACGGCACAACCACGCCCCGGGCCAGCTATCTGGACGACAAGCTGAAGGAGGGCGACATCTCATTGGAGGAAGGGCGCCGGAGCCAAGCTCGTCGTCCGGACAGTGGCGCGTCCTACCTTGAGGACAAGCTCGTGGAAGGGGAGAAGTCTGAAAGTAAGGATAAGCTAGTAACAGGAGTTCTCAACATTTTCACAGCAGGGGTTAGTATTGTGTTTTAATTATCTTGTAAGAGATATTATTTCTTATTTAGGGTCGCCAACCAGATAGTGAAGACTAACAGGAAAGCCAACGATACACTTTGGCACATGGGGAAATGTAGGGGAAATGTCACCCTCGCTGTAGGATAAAAACATCCGGTCAGAGCGGCTATACAGTTTTAGGCAGGTGTTCCGTGGTAGTCCTCTTTTCATAAGGTTGATAGACTTTTATTTACGTGATCAATGAACAAGCTATTTGTGTGTACCCAGGTGGACGGATGAGCCAAGCCGCCAATGTTAGTCAGCTGGCAGCGGCTGCGGCCATAGCTCACTCGACATCTGATGCCCATCCTAAACCTCAGCAACAACAACAACAGCTGCAACAACAGCCTCGTCGACCTCCTATGGTCAAAGCTGTCGACCCGCAACCTTTTGAAGAAACCAGGACCCATGCTAATCTGGCAGACTATGCCACTAACAGGTAGATCACAGTTGACAGGTGCTAATCAAAGTAGTGTCGTTGATGATGGCTGCTGGCAGTTGTTGTCGTTTTGTTAGTTTTGCTCCTGTTACTGTCGCTGTTGTTGCTCTGTCTGTGTGTCTTGTCGTGTCTTTTTGGACATACAGTATTGAAGAAAGTGAGCCCGAAGGGCGGGTGGAG
>JAWQUT010000142.1:475747-500621 GCA_033807755.1 Ellobium chinense
GGGGGGGGGGGGGCACAAACAGCTGCTAATATAGGACGAGGTGATGAGAGAATAATATGTTCAAGACACATGCAAAGAAAAAGAAAAGGAAAATGATGACATTGTAGCGAGATTTAAACTCCCGAGTTCTGTGTCACTACTCATGGCTTACGTGTCAGCTCGACATCAGAGAGTCTATAGACATCATGCTGGTTGACTTATGAAAATCGGTCATCCAGTTCGTAAATTGAGAAGTTGTTTTTTTTTCTACATCTCGATTACTTCAATGTCCCTTAGAGCGTTTTGGATTGATCAGCTCCAGCAAAGCTTACTTCCGTTTTAAGGAAAATATAAATATAACTTAAAAGTCTACATGCCTCATCAAATGTCAAAAATGAAAGATGTATCAGTGATTATGAACTAACAAGACTAACACCCCATTTTACAAATTGGTAGGCAGGCAACGCACCAGCGGCGAAAGAATACCTAGCGCACCGAAAGGCATCATAGACGAATGCATTAGACTCCGTGGAAAAGTTGGACGATTGGCGAATCGGGCGGATTGAAAAGATCTATCGGAGATTGTATTTCGTTGCTATACACATTCTTTTTTTTTAAATAGGGTAAAGAAAATAAAGAGGACTGATGTGTATAGTTACCTTTTGTGTATTTTCTACGAATTTAGGTGAACACCGCATGTTTTTACGTTACGTAGTTCTCAAGAAATCTGTGACACAAATTTGGCTGAAGCGTTTTATTAATATTGATATAACAGTCCAGAGCAGCCAGGCGGAACATTCTCCTGACAATTGAAAAGTAGAAGTAGAAAGAGAAAGTCATCATTCTTGGAGTTGTGTTTGCAATGTCGGGATGACCAGCAGAACAACTGAGAGGGGGTTGTTGGTGGGGAGGGGAGACAATGGCAAGATGACAAGAGCCCTTTGTATGAATACCAGAAACCATTTGTTACAACTTTCACAAAAACTGTTTTCATTTCAGTTGTTACTGGGCCGAGAGATTTTGAGCGACAGAGTAAGAGTTCATGGCTTTTTTTGAAGTGTTTTCTTATTTATATTGTATTGCCAGTGTTGTAGGCTTGCCGGGTAAGATTGCATGAAATCTACTAAAGAACAGAAGGAAAGCTATGGAAAAAAAATATCAGTGTCCTGAAATCAAATAAATTATAATCTAGTCAAAATCTAATATGGGAACATTTCACCAAAGCCTTTACTAGACTAGTGCTTAAGATCTGGTTCCTTATTATGATTGTGTAATAAAATGCGTATTCGAAAACAAACTTGCGATAAACCGACACCATAACATCATAACATAGTCTAATAACATGACCTCATTGCGATAAGTCCGTTCAGTCGATGTTTGAGTACATCCATATTACGCTGGAACCTGATTATGCCATTTCATATAGTCTAGCTCTGATCACGAATGTGTTTTTGAAAACGTGATTTGTTTCTACAAGATTTGGAGGGGGAGGTGGGGGCGATTCAACCCTGGGAGGGAAAAAGGTGAAGGTGTCAGGTGAAAAATGATGTAATCTGAGACAGCATATTTTCGAGACATTCTAGTGAGTCTGGCTTTACGGGGAAGCAAACTGCTTCTATGAATGCTGGCCTTTAGATTTCTGTTTGTTTGTGTGTGTGTCACTGAAGCGCAGTGGATTTATTTCCGACGGATATTTATCATACATGTAAATTCATAATATTACATAATGAAACCCTTAACAAAGTCATTGCTGGTGGCCCGCAGTGCAGCGCCCTGGATTCCCACTCCCCTCCCCCACAAAGCCCAGTTGTAAAGTTTAAAGAGTTAAACAAGTTTATTGGGAATAAGCCCAGACCACAGCCGTGGCACATGGGCAAATTACAGTTTGCAACGGGACAGCACATGGACATTTTAAGCACTACAGCTACTAACATCACACATGTTCACAATGCATTGTTACAATCACGTGCATTCACAGGCCAGGTAGTAATTTACACATGAGTCAGTGGGGAAATGGAAGTAATGTGTTTTTCCCAGGGCTAGACAACACCACGTTAACCATCCGGTCCATAAGTTAAACACACAAACTTCAGACCCAACTGACTTACATTCATATGCGCACGCGTAACCTGAAGCAGTTCACTTCCTTTCTCAAGTAAGTGGCCTAGGTTGCAGTGTGCTCGATTACGCCGTAATTCAACCCTTACCCTAACCCCTTTTCTTTGTTAAACAACGACAAATGCTCGCTCATTTACGGCGAAATCAAGTTCGTCCCTACCTTGAATGAAACTGCAAGTTGGAAATTTTAGCTCAATTTTTAATGTAAAGGCTTGGTTGTTTTGTTCTCAGTTCACAAGTTCTGTTAATGTCTGTGAGCTATCGTCATTCTGATCTAATTCTAGCTGATCTTAGTGTGAAAGTTATTATCGCACCGTTCATAGTAGATTTAAGCAGCACGATAACCTTGAACAGCAGCTGAACATAGAAATTAAAATTTCCACTTGTTCAAAACTCGGTAGCAAACTTACCTGAAAATAATTTTGGCATGAATACTTAAATGTGGCCGCATAGGAAAACCCGTCGGATCTCGCAATGGGTAATAATTTCGAGCCACGGCCTTGAAAAGTCGAATTTCGACTTCCTGGGGCAAATTTAGATTTCTGCAGACTTAGTTCATTCATTTATCTTTCATTTCATGTAAATTTTATAAATGAAATGAGGTTTAAATGTTGTTTAATAGTGTTTTAATGAAGCACTCTTCGCTCAAAGGCGTAGTTAAAAAGACTTCAATCTCAAATTTTTCTCAAAATCTATATATGGCAAAGGTAAGTTTACAAATCTGTCCATAAGTTTGGAACTAACAAAGATATTGACCTCAAATAAAGTGCAAAATGTTCAGAAATGAAAAGGAATTAATATTCTATCAATAACTCAATTTTCATTTGTGGAAAGATGTGAAGGGTTTTTCCATGCACTCACACTTAAATAATGAAATATGTCAAATGTTAAATATTGCGGTAAAAGAGTAAGACCAAGTGAAGTTTAGAAATCTCTTTTCTGGCAACAAATTAACAGACCTTGATCTAGATATTTCATTTCTATCTCCTTGATGGCATTCACTTTGCTCAGTGCAGTCTTTGTGGGTGAAGTAATGCTAGCTGCTATTGTTGATTGTTCTTTCTTATTTCTGATATAATTTTGACCATCAACATCTTTGTCATAGTCCTCATTTGTGGTTGGAACAGCGTGGATGAATGTTCAAAATGTTGTGGATTCGATTCCCGGCAAGGTCAGTTTGCAAGTGCCCTGGGAAAGCAGATCATCCACATTTTCCTCTTCGTCTTTACAATGGGTACCTGGCTAAAGATGGTGAAAGATATTGGTAGACTGTTAGTGATTAGCGTCTCTCCAATAGCAGCGGCACTGCATGCACCCCCCAGGAATTTCTGGAAGTACAAAGGTGTTTTAGCCTGTCGGGGTAGTAATAATTTTATGTCCAAGGGCAGCCATCGTGTAGATAGGGAACTTACAAACCTCGCAATCATCACGGGAGTTATCGCCCCCCGTCATTTTTCTTCTTCATCAACTCCTCTACTTTTCTTTCTTCCTATGCAGCTCTTGGTGATAAAGATCACTCTTAGTTATCATGCATGCAGGGTCATCCAAGTAGGGCAAGCGACAACTCACAGTTCATATTATGTTGCTTTTCTCTAGTCCAGTGCCAGAGGAATATGATTGGCTGATGGTATATTAACAGAGACGTTTATTGGCTGATGCATGAGATTTGATAACGCAGCCACGTTACTGTTTTGCTTAAACCGGAAGTGAGCTCCATTGAAGTTTACTAATTAAGAACGACTTCTTGGGGGGTTATCCGTTGTCCTGAGGAGAACAGTTGAAGTGACCACTTTGATTGGTTGGTGATGTAATGGGAGAGAAAGAAATAGAGACTGTGATAAAATTATTATAATTCACTTACAGGTATATTCATACAAATCTTTTTTTCACGTTTTCATTTGTATTTTTTTCTCTCTACATTGTATTTTATTGTCGTGGGCTTTGGTGTGACCTGTTTTCACAAACACAACATCCTTGTATTGCGCCGTAGATTTTGCAGATCCTAAAGAGTGAACTTCCAAAATAAATTCCACTTCCGGGATGAGAATAGGTAGCTGTGGGCGATCTCCCATAAACTTACTCTCTGACCTTGAACTTACCTTTGCAAGGTCGTCTGGGGGAAATGGTGTTGAAAAGATTAATTATGCTCAGTTGAAATTTAAATATTATGTCTCTTGTATGAGAAAGCTCAAATAGCGAGAGAAGAATCTACTGTATGTTTTTGGGTTCTTTTTGTGTGTGTGTTTTTTTTTGTGTGGATTTATTGATCTGTTTATTAACTTATTTATTGAAGAATCTGCTTTTTAAATTTTTTGAGTATTTATTTATCTGTTTATTTATTGACAGCGCACAGCCCATTAAATGCCCGCACAAAAGTGAACATTTTCCTTTTCTTGAGTTTTATAATTATAAACAAACGGGAAGGTACACCATTAATGGTTGGTGTTGTTTTTTTTTTAAAGTACCTATTACCATAGATGTCTGGTTTCAAGTGTTTCTGTATTTAACATTTTTAGTGGTGTACAGTTTATTGCTTAAGTAGACTGTAGGTCATATCATGAATATGTTTGAAAATCCCAAAAATCTAAAATTTAGTTCTGTTTGTGTGCGTCAAAAAGTATTCAATCTACATGCTGGTTATACTGATGTACGTGTTAACGTTATATATTTAGAAAACAACAATTTGATATTTATTAAACAAACACACACCTGGTTACACTGAATAAAGATTTATTTAGACTTTTAAAATCAGTCTTCAAATTTGGGTATATTTTTATAGTGTGTCTGTTTTGGTGTTCTACAAGGCTGCCTCCACGGTCAACACTTTTCACTGCCATTCCCATTGACAGCTTTATCAACTCCGTGAACGTAGTCATCATCTACATCATCATCATCATCATCATCATCATCATCATCATCATTATCATCATTATCATCATCATTATCATCATCATTATCATTATTACCATTACTATTAGCAATAGAGAAGATTCTCTCAAAATAAATCAGGCATTCTAATATAACATTTAATATTTGTTACCAAATGTTCGGACGCAATAGTCCTTCATCATCATCATCATCATTATCGGTTTTATTATCACTCACCATAATCCTAATCGTTGCCGTTATTCTCTTGTTTTTCATTATCTCCTCTTATCAAATTTCTGTACCTCGTCCATCACTTTTTTTTCGGGGGGGGNATCTATAATTTTTCAGAGAAAACACACACACACACACACACACACACACACACACACACACACACACACACATACACACACACACACCAAACACCCACACATACCCACACACACAAACAAACACAAACACACACACACACATATATATATTTATATATATATATACACACACACAAACATACCGTAAAATGAAATAGCAACTCTAAATGTAAGTAGTGTGCATTGAAGTTTTACTGTGACACAGTTCAACACAACCAACACCATCTGACAGACAATGTCACTGATCACCACTAGAAAGACATGTAGCATACTGAGATGAACGCCCAGATCAGTCACTGTTACAGAGGTAGGACAAAAAGTAAATTTTCTTAAATTTCTCAGACAATTTCAAGCTTGTTTTTCAGTCCCCGTATTTTGTTGCTTGACGTCACAAAAATATAGCCTATGGGCGCATTTTTTTGTTGTTGTTGTCGTTGTTGTTGTTGTTGTTATTATTAATAAAAGTAGCTTCAGTCTCAATACCAAAACAAACAAACAAAACAACACAAAACAAGACATAACAGACGCAAAAAAATCGCGAATGAGAAATTCCTGGCTCCCTTGCAAAATTCCATTCAACATCACTGTCCCAGGAAACACAACATCACCACCACCAACAACAGCAAAAACATTAGCATTTATCAGCATTATCAGCAGCTGTAACAAGATGGGAGTAAGATGTAGGATCTTGCAACTGCCGTGAAAATTCAATTTACTTCATTTCATACATTTGACCTGTTCACAATGGCGTCTTCTACAAACCAGTTAATATGTTCCATCCGATCGTCATTTATGGAAGGGAAGCTCCTCCTCTCTCCCCGTCAATATATGACAGAGGACACCGTCTCTATTCAGATGGCTCTACATTTATGCTTCAAATACTGGACGTTTTCATATCACTTTTCTTTATCATAATGACTGCATTGACTTTAAACCAACGATATGCAAAGTTTCTATGCAGTATGAAGTGCTTTTCTCGTGAATTTCAGATGCAAAACGTGCGATTGAATTAAAATTAGTGATGTTCCTTCGTGCCTTTCCTATAGATTTTATACCCCAAGCTGGCCTTTAAGAATTTTGAACCTGTTCTAAAGACTGTATCGAATTCATGTAGGAACTCCCCTCACCCCAATCCTCGTCCGCTCAAAAGTAAAGAAGATTTGTAAACTATGACTCAGAGTGCTGAAAACTGTGGTGTTAATCTTCAGGTAAACTGGTCGTGGTTGTAAATCAGCCCTGGCTGTGCTGGTAAGGCGTTCATCTGGGGATCTGAAGATCCTGGGTTCGATCCCTGCCCTAACTATGTTGTAAAAACCTTGGGAATGCCTTTTATTCCCATCTTCTTGTACATCTGTATAGACAGTGAAAGAACTTGTCAGAATGGTTGTGGTCAGCGTCTATAAATGGCAGCGACACTTTATGATGGCCGGGCGTTGAGAATGTTCTTGAGTCGGTGTAATAATAATGTGAAGTCGCGTGCCCAGATACGATACTCAGTGAATTATTATTATTTTTTTATCATTATTATGCTTATCATTATTTTTATTATCATCATCATGATATGATTAATCTCAAAAAACTCACAGTTATGAACTACAATGTTATATATCAACAGCAACACAGATTATTAAATTTCAACATACATCACGTACCAGAAAATATGCATATTACTCCCACGACAGATTCATCACACACGCCGTAAAACAGCGTGAGATCTCCACACCATACCTACATGGATGATGTCTTAACAATACCAAAACAAATCTCCACAAGGCAAACCAAAAAAAAAAATGAAAATTACCGTCGACAACAAAAACTTTAAGATTAAAGTTGCGCCATCGGATCATTACCGTCTGTAGATAAGCCCCGCTTACAAATGGGCGTGGACACTGCCTCGATTCAGATGGATTTGTTTACATACTTTAAATACTCGACGTTTTGTATCAAAGTTTCCCATTCTAACGTTTAAAGGGACAGTAAACTAGCGATTTGCAAAGTTTCTATGCAGTGTGAAACCCATTTGTCGTGAATTTTGGAAATGCAGAGCTCCGACGTGAACCGTGTCACTAATTGCACATTAGTGGAGTGTCTCACCATACATTTCCTCTTTTTTTTTTCTCTGTACCTGCCGGGCCAGTAGATGTCCCTTTGAAACGATGGAATAGAAAAATGTTGCGAAGTCCCGCAGAGCGATTAAAATAGGCGTGACTACGAAGTTAAATTAATGCTATGTAAGTAATAATTTACATTTATGAGTATCATGACTTTATCGAAGGAGCAAAATATTAATTCACCGCAGATCCTTTGATAGCAAGGCAAGTAGCAGATAAGGTATTTTGAGATTATTTCTTAAAAGACAAAATATGGAAGACACACGGATCACGTGGCCAGTGTTATGATGTAAAAAAATAATGGCAACTCCTAATGACGTAATCTTTACTCCATGCAAGTATGGATTAAAAAGACAAGTCCCCTTCTTGAAATTATGATTATAATGATATTTCATGAGGACGCAGATAGTGCCACGGTGTTGTTCCATTCAAATTTCCTCGATCGAGGTTAAGGTAAATGTCCAACATTTACCTTAACCTCAAAATACCTATTTGAGATCCATTTTGGTCAGTGTCAGCTTGATTTGTCTGATGTACGTTTTGGGAGTTTCAATGAGTGAGAATAGATCGTCACTGGTCGTAAAGGCCAACGACGTCTGAGAGTTATTCTTTAACATTCGAGAGTTTGCACTTCAACGATGGGACCTCTCACTCTCACAATCGTAATAATTACACGCACTCTGCATGTTGAACGCTACTAAGGGGTGCATTCAGTACCGATGCACTGATGTAATTTTTACGATGATTAGAGCTCCCATCAGTCATGTAAAATGACAAATTCCCGTATTTGTGCCAGGTTTTTGGTGAGTTGCAGGGGAGATTAGCCCGGAGTTTTACATGATTAATTAGTTAATTAATCAATGCCCTTGCATGTCTGTAACTTCCCACTGGTTTTGCAAGGGAGAATATCCATTTGTGCGTTTGACCTTCAACAGAAACTTCAGCTCACCTCATCACACTCTACGAACCGCATATGGGTCTCGCTGGAACGAATCTGCTATCTGCAGTACATTTATGACATGGACAGGTTAAAAATAGCAGTTGTTGCGTTCTTCACTACTTTCACGCAGTATATGATATGTTACTTAACCAGCACCCTGAACTCCAACGGCTCAATAGCTAAGTGATCAGAACACTGGGCTCGAAAACCAAGTGTTTGGTGTTCGATCTGCACTACAGACATATTATTTTTTTCTACTTTTAAATGAACAAGGAACATAGTGAAACGGCCCATCCATAACTGCGTGTCTTCTCTTACTCTGACTTCTTGAAATGAAGTATGTCCTAATGGAGTTATAGCCAGTCCTGAGGATGATTTTTGTTCCTTTTAGAGTAACATGTTTTCAACCTTCATAATTGAACTCAGCATGTCGAAATTAGTATAAAACCGCACAAAAAAATAATAATTTGTGCAATGGTTGCCATGGCAACGCTGCCATATTGGATTTTACATATAAAAATGACATGCAGTTTCAAAGTAGATAGGCTTCCACAAATTTTGTCAAACTTGTATATAAATTAGTACATGTATTCTTCAGTATAATATCTCAAATCATACAATAGTTTTTTTATGTATATGGTATAGCTTTTCCGTGAATAAGAATTGACTTTAGCATGTAGCCAATTTTTATTATGTCCACTTTTTTGCTATAAAAAGTTGCCTTTTTTCTTCAAAACGGCTATGTGTACACCTAAAAGCTACGTATGATTTTTTTTTGTTATCCATCAGACACGATACATGAAAAATTTGGCACAAATCCATCCGCAAATAAAAAACTAGTTCACAAATAACCATCGAAAAGTAACATTTTGAGAAAAACGCATTTGAAAGTTTGCCAAGTTTGATTTCGTTAAAAACATTATGGAAACGCTTCAAATACCTCAAAACATGCCTTCTAGTTTCCAAGTTGATGAAAAAAAGTAAATATATTGAAAAAATGTTTATAAAACCAGTCCAACGCTGTCTTCTGTGCTTCACAAATACATACTATAACATTTGCGAACCACGAGGCTTCCAGGCGATAACAAACAAAACGAGGTCATTACGATAAGCCCCGGCCAATGACAAATGAGGTCACCTGAGCTCGAACACCGAATGCCCGGCGCGAGCCAAGGCGAGGACAGTTCGAGCATTTACGTCGGCGGCCGAAGTCAAACGAGGTCATGACCTCGATAAAAATAGAAACACGGCCACCTACTAAACCTTATATTATTATTAATCATTTGACACATTTTTGTGCTCCATACAATTTTATTGGTGATTGTGATCTCCATATTTGGAAAGAGGAGAGAATTTTCTTTCCAGTGGCATGCAACATGATGGATCGCAATTCACGACAGATTGATTGAAACCAAGCTAAAAAACAAGCTATGTGGACTTAAGATTCTATATTTGACGAAAAAAGTCTGTGGTTATCATTTTCAAATGCATTTTATGAGCATAAATTGGGTTTTTTAGCATTCAATCATCGTTTGCCTGTATTCAGCAGAGGTAAAATGAGCTAAAAATAGCAAAACCTCGATTTCGATAATGTGACCCCAAAATGTCATTATCAGGACCCNCTTCCCCCCCCCCCTCCCCCTTAAGTTCCATCCGCGAAAGTTTTCCAAGTGTGACTTTGCAGAGCGACCTGATCTGATTTCCCGCAGCTGCTTGAGATTCACTGCGGTCGAGGCTTGTCCACTCTCTGACATTGTGTCCCTAACTTTCTTTTTTGTTGGGCCCTCTTTCTGCCTCGTGGCGCCATGCCCTCTTCGTGGCGCTATGCCCTCTTCGTGGCGCCATGCCCAAGCAAGGATTGCCTTTACAATGCTTGATAATCTACTGATGTGAAGGCATGAGTTTTGTTCGGTCTACACAACGGTGAGGACATTTCCGGTGCAGTTCGCATGAGAGAGCAGAGACCTTGTTCTCTAGATTTCTTTAGTATATGCACGATGCGGAAGAACTTCCAGAAATACGTTGAGCTTGACCAAGTCTTCAAATACAATAACTTTCAAACCCGAATCTTTTTCTTAGTAGCTCCACTACAGAGGTTCTTGACAAATATGAAGACGACCTTTCTGAAATTTTTGCCCCAGGTCAGAAAATAAATAACGTTGCAGGACAAACTGAAATAGTAAAAAAGTTGAAAGAAATACTGCACGGGAGCGCCTTGCTCTGCAGCCACTTGCTGGCCTGAGGTCATCATTCTGACCATCTGTCGTATCTTGTTCACGTGGCTGGGAGCCGTGAAGATGATGAAAGATCCGGTAATAACGCAAAGGAGTCTGGACACGCGAAGCAACGACCGATGTCGTCGGAACAAAAGTGGCCGCACTGGGTTTTCCCCTTGCCGGCTCATGATGGCGTTTCTCACGCAGGAAGGCAGGACGAGGATCAACATTATCAACGTGGGGACAACCAGTGTGACGATTGTGTCCACGTAGGTGAAGACATACAGAACGTGTGTCAGTTCCTCGGGCACATGGCAGTAGGTGGACCCGTTGTCTGCTGTGATGATGACGCTAGTCCAGAGAGCAAAGTCGTAGAGGAGAGCTGAGATGACCACCAAGCCGAGGACGACGATCCTTGCTTTGGGCACAGTGCACATGTGAGCGGCTTTCACCAGAGAAAAGTTAATGAGAAAGTTTTCCCCGGTGACACAAACGACCAGCCACGTCGAAAGGAAACTGTAAAGATAAAAGAATCATATATAAATGACAAAAATCAAGTTTGGTACATTAATTCGATACATCACTACTTATGGAACATCGGTAAAGAGCTGTGAGGGACGAAGAGTCTTATACAACAGCACAAATCAGTTTTGGTAAACGTGGCAATTGAAACCAATACCAATGTTCTACCAACAGACTGGGCAGGATGATAAAACAAATAACCCAAGACATTCCTGGTGCAAACAGTTTTTTGTTGGTTTTTTTTCCAGATGTTATGGAATCATCATATTACTTCAATACAATTTCCAAGAACAGTCAACAACATAAAGCATTAACAGAGATGGACTGGCTTAGCGAATGTGCAGGGCATCTTATCACACAACTGGTATTTCAGCCAAATGCGAGGAAGGTGACGTCACAACACGCTGCTAGTCATCAACCGGTGCGCAGTACTGTAGAGGACGTGTGTACAGGTATGTGTCTTCAGTCTTCGGAGTGTTAATTTTAGTAGCCTCGCGTCCAGCCTCCCCCTCACCATTGTTACGCATAATGACCGTTCCACGTGTTTTTGATCGGTCGATCAGTTTACACCGAGCTGCAAAATTCGACCGCTGCACCACATGGTTGGCGTTGGCCCTTCTCGATTTTTTCCACCATCACGTTCAGCGTAGTGGAGTGGAGTGGAGTGGAGGGTGAGATCTGGGTCTACCCAACCGTCACAAGAAATTAATAGATTCTTAAACGTATCCACATTTGTAGAATTAAATAGTTTTAGACAAAGTGTATTTCACTGACGGGCGATAAGTGAAAACACTCGTTCACCGAATCTTTCGTAATAATCAGACAGCACTCTTCAAACACTCACCTGCAACAGTAGGCCACGTATATGGTGAGCTGACATACACCATTGGTGTGCACAAGTCTGATACTGAACATCTCCAACCACGTGACGATGACAGACAAGAGGAACAGGAAGTTGCTAGCAGCCAGTGCCGCCAAGTAGACGTTGGTAGAAACTGCCCGCATCTTTCGTGTCATGAATACACAGAAGGACAGGAGGTTGCCTAGCAACCCAAAGATGCACACGGAAGGTTGGATGTACCTAAGGAGAGAAGAAATTGGCAACTCGAGTTTTGATGTTTTTTATTTCTGTTAAATTACAATGGTTTTTTTCTAGCAAAATGGTGGCAATGACAGAGGACAGACGAGGACCACTTTCAAGCCACAAAACAAGAAAGTGATTTTCTAGACATGGCACAAATATAATTCATTCGTAAGTGATTTTAGCATAATATGCGCATACTTTTTGCAACTTTCATTCTTCATCCTATCTCTCTCCCTCTCCCTTTCCCTCTCCCTTTCTTTCTTTCTTTTTCTTTCGTTTTTTCTCCCTCTCTTCCTTCCTTCCATCATTCTTCCTCTCCTTCTCTCTCTCCAATCTACTCACATCATAGTTATTAAGGCCAGGTATTGCAGACCAGGATCTGTGCCGTTGAAACCAAAGTTGCTTTGTAGCGTGATGTTGTTGTCAGCCATATGGCTGCCTGCTGTGCCGACTTCAGATGACATGTTGATGGGATGGTCCATCATCAAAATATTAGTTGTCCAACTGGTGAAAATAGAGAAAAAAAATACAATAAAACTATATAACAACAATAGTAAATGATAATAATAATAATAATGATAATGAGTACAATCATTAATAATGAAGTTTTCAAGTCTTGTATCGAGGACAATATCTGCTAACGCTACTTTACATAGTTATGACGCTCAGCAGATTGGATCACTCAGTAACTTTCTCAACTCCCTGGATAGAATTCAGAGAGATATTGGTGGAAATAAAGTACGGTAAGACCCCAGAAATTCGAATTCTAGGAAAACACCAGCCGTCATATCACTCAATAATTGTTTCAACTCCCTGGAATGCATTCAAATGGAAAATGATGTAAATGATGTTGAGTTTACGGGGTACTTGATTTTTTGAGTATACGCTGACTTAGGAAATCAGGAGCCCAGGATTAGAGTGCTGAAACGTGTATCTGTCTCTAGGTCTTCCACCGATGATCATGTGCGTAAAGATGATATTTTATCAGGTTTCCCTCCCCCCGAAAAAAAAAATCAACCAACAGATTACACGAAACACTAATGGCATAGACGTCTACTGCAGTTGTTCACTGAAATCAAAGATGAGCGTTACAATTGTTTATTTTTCAACCCTGAAAAGTGAAGAATGCTTTGATTTTAAGTGTCGAATTAAATACTGTCTTGTCTTAGGTATCCAGTTAATCAGCATTGTCGTGTTATGGAAAACTTGTAGAATAGAACTGCTCCTCCTCATAAACGCCACCAAATTTCCTGACAATGTAGTAAATATAGAATTCCGTGGTGCGCAATTATTACTGACCGAGATGAATATGTTTACGGTACGATACGAGTGTGCACAGGTAATCAAGTGCTCATGGGTCCCTGCTATAAATTAATTTGATCGATATTTCACAATTTCAAGCCTAATATTTGCATAATCCTGTAGATAATTGCTTTCTGTGGAATTTCTGGAAACCAAAATGGCACATCGTATGACTAAGCCAGCTACTCAGAACGCTCCAGACAACGCTATAATCAAATGAAATGGCTGTCACCTAAGGTGCAAATAAATCATGACGTATGAACTTAATCACTGAACTATGAGTACAAAAAGGGAACACAGTCAGGGCAAAAAAAAAGAACTGCTCAATGCTTTGAAAATCACAGACAAACGTCCCAAATGGGCCAACTAGCCCTCAAGTGCTGTATAGCTTGGTGGACTATACCATTGGTACAGAACAAACTCTGTGGCGGATTGGCTGCTGGGTTTGTCGGTTTGTTTGTACGGTATGGAAATCCACATCTTTTCAAGTATTTTGCGAGATAATTATGTTACACTTGCCAGGGTTGTGTTTGTTTGGTCCGTGCGGAGACACGAAAGGGGGCGGTCCTTGTATTTTGTGGGAGGTCCATAAGAAAGAAATTATCATGAATACGTTTTGGAATGGGTGCGCAGTTGTCACAGTGAGGAAGGGTGCACACCAATTAGACGTTTGTTAGAAATGTGACGTCCTATGCCTTCATCAGAAGAGAAAGCTCGGCAACAAGGCGACAACTTACTATCTGCAGTTTCAAATTTGTTAGTGGCACGTCTTATCAACGACTTTGTGTCGGAGAAGAATGTGGCAAGAATAAACTGTGGTTTGTATACTAATGAATGACGGAAAGCTATAGTTTGCTCGTAATTCAGTGCATTATTTTCTGTCTTTTCCGCATTAGCCGCAGCCATCTTGGCTTGCTAAGAGATTGGTACTTCATTTGCTTAGGACCGACCTTTTCGCGACCAAAGAAACCACAAAAACGCAGCTTAAGAAGAAATATGAAGAGATATATCGTTAGCCCAGTTCAACCTTTCTTTCTGTGCTTGAACCACGGGAGTGAGGTTAACTCTATTCCCTAACTCCTCTGTTAGTGCTAAAGGGCTGGTTACTATAAATGTTTTCCCCGCCCAAAAGTCCTGATCGCCAGGGAACAAGCAATAAGACACGCTCACTTCTTTATTGTTATTTTTGTGCTAGTGTTTACGACTTCTCTATTAAAGTTAACCTCATAAGGGCTTTGTAAGGTCATCTGCTATGTTCTACAGATTTTCCAACCTTAGAATTTGTTTGAAACTCGAAAAATTATATATATATATTATATGTATATTGTTCTATGTGTATTGTAAATTAGCAGTTTGACATTGTATGGCATTATGTAACAATTTCCTCACATGATAAATACAAATCATATTTCTATATTTCATTTTCAGTTATCTAGACTATTGCAATTAATTCGGTTTACAGACAGTCTGTTTAACAGCTAATTCTGCATAATTGCAATAATGTCATATTTAAGACGACAGAATAATGGATGCCTATGTCATCAAAGTCACTGGATAATCGCAACTTCTTTTAATTGTAAATTTTTAATCCAGTCTTCCGAGGACACCCCCTCGTTAGCATGACAAGTATAGTATGTTCCATTACCTCAAGGTATCTGTTTAAGCACACCGGGTCTTGACAGCTGCNTTATTTCATTTTCAGTTCTCTAGAATATTGCAATTAATTAGGTTAATAAACAGTCTGTTTAACATCTAATTCTGCTTAATTGCAATAATGTCATATTTCAGACGACAGAATAATGAATGCCTATGTCATCAAAGTCACTGGATAATCGCAACTCCTTTTAATTGCAAATTTTTATTCCAGTCTTCCGAGGACACCCCCTCGTTAGCATGACAAGTATAGTATGTTCCATTACCTCAAGGTATCTGTTTAAGCACACCGGGTCTTGACAGCTGCAACAACAGAGAGAGAACCACCATTCGATGATGTACTGGTATTCTACTGTGATTACCTCCTCGATGTTAGCTCTGCGCACTGAGACCAGGTAGATGAAATAGTCGCTTCATTTGAGGCCTTTTATAATCACATCAGTGTCGCCATGCCGGGGGTTGGTTATCTTTAACACCTTTGCTCAATGTGATTGGCTGTCGCTGACTGGTTGGGCCGCAGTTTGGTACTAGAACAGTTCGGGGAAGGAAAGTAAGTCACGTAAGAACTGGAGGAAGATGGGTTGAGAAGACCGTGTCGAGAGAGACGTTGCTCACGCATAGACATAGTGACCGGCCGTTGGTAGCCGACTTTTGCCGAGAGGTAGTGAGCAGCTTACAGTAAAAATGTTTTTTTTTGTTTTGTTTCCGCAACAATATAATTTTCGCGAAAAGTTGAAAATGACTTTTCGCGCGGAACTAATTTTCGCGAGCCCCTAATGACCTGTTTGTTCTCCCATCAAATGCTCTTCTTGACGCCAATATTGCCCTTTCTTTCTTAACACGATCACACGGGACGATGTTTTTGAGCCATTATGACGTCATTTCCTTACGACCAAAGCTAGATGTCAGCTCGACGTGTCAGTAAGCAATTTCAAATGAAACTGTCAGTACTAACATCAAACCATATCGAATGTAAGTCCAGAATTTCGAAGTTCTCTATAGAAGTTTGATCACACAACTACAACAAGAGTATGTTGTACCGTCTTGATGACGTTCACAATTTAAATTATCATGCTCGAACAATCCTCTAATTGACTCTCTTAATCTAATCCCCTGTCGGGCCTGATCTTCCCTGTCAATTTATATGTTCCTCTTCCTCTTTCAACGTCAAACTGAGATGTCAAGGTCACGTTTGTTTGATCCTTGCAATCTGACAACATAGCAAATCACGTGGTATCAGTTTCTAGACAAGCCAACATGGCTGCGATTAATGCGGAAGAGACAGATCATAATGCATCGACTTATGAGTGGTGTTTGTTATATTTATATCGTTTCCTTCTTCTTTATGATACATATCACCGTTCATTCTTGCCACATCTTCTTCGATACAAGGACGTTCTACCAATACATTTGAAACCGTAGACGGTTGTCCCCATGTTGCCGAGCTTTCACTTCCGGTGAGCCAAAAGACGTCACATTTTTTGCAAACTTCCAACAGGTGTGCACCCAGACTCATAGTGACTCGCACCAACCTAAAACATAGCCCTGGCTTTCGAAGGAAACAGCTGCTGTCCTTTACAAGGGGTCAGCTCGCCCAATTCGCCATGATGTTTTTTTCCTCTGAAGTGGTGGGAGTGGGCCACCTGGCATTATTTTGGCTGCCACGTTGGAGGCAATGTTGAAGAACAGTCAAATATGTTTAATCGCAACTTGCCTAATAGCGACTGCCGCTTATTGCAAAAATGTTCGCACAACAGGACACTGTATTCTTCACAGAACGACAGCGCACTATCGCAACTCCTGTCAACGGCAACCTTTTTCATACTCCTAGGAAGTTGCGATTAAAGTGGAGTTGACTGCCTCGTCTTCCTCCGTCACTTCCCTCCTTGTTCACAGAGACAGTGACTGCTGGTATCAATCATAGAGTGGGTCAGCAGGTGGTGGTTTCAGTTTGTTGTGGTCTGTTCATCATCGGAGGATGGTCACTTGATGAATTCGGTAACTGGAGCACCTCATAAGCTCAGAATCATGACCTGGTTCCCTAAAATTCGAGTTTGTGAGGTCTTACTGTGATGTTTCACGACCGAAAATGTATCCTCCTTGAAACGCGTAGGTGGTATAGCTTGTGATTGCCCCTGTGTTAAGTAAGAGTGTATAAGATTGCCTCTTTACCCTTGGAATAGCTATAGGATCACGTGATCACGTCAGGGCCAGTAACAGACATAACGCAGTCACGAGTCACATCTCCACAAAAAGTTTTGAAGTAGCGCCACAGTTCTTCGCTGGATCTTCGGTTGAGAGTCGGACCTCGTGAGGGTTCGTCTAGAGTGCAAGGAAACCAGTTTTTCATCTCAGCAAGATAGTTTCAGTGTGAGATGTCTGGCTTGACCAAGACATAAGATACTGACAAGGAAGTCCACATTACCTACCAAACTACACCATTCAGTGTAGAAGAAGTAGAGCCCATGGAATACAGAAAGACTCAATGAGAACGAAATAACAGCCGATTAGCTCTGTATGGATTTCACTTTGTGATCGTCCTTCCTCGTAGGCTCAATCTGTTTTCGAGTTTAACAGAATGCAACTGACTCCACGTATTCTTAATCCGCTTAAAAGGCAAGTTGTGCTTAAACGCAAGATAAAAGCAACTAGATTAATAAGTAGGTCTTGATTATTTGTAAGTATATGATTATATCTAATGACAATGAAAATGAATAGTCTAGTTCATGCTTATTTATTTATTTATTTGTGTGTGTGTGTGTGTGTGTGTGTGTGTGTGATTTCTGAGTCGTAACACTGGAATTGTCTATTCAAGATTAAAATGTCAGTCATTTGTCGTGGGGAAAGTTGGAAAGCCCGTCACTTCTCTAAAGGCGGTAAATGGATTATGAACAGGTGGCTATAAGTCCTCCTGCTTACCACTGACCTGCTTCTGAGGTCGATGAACGTCTATGGAGAATATCACCAGGATCACTCCCGAACTTCAGTTTCCAGATGTTTCCATCCGTTTCTTCTCCTTAAACTTAAAAGTTCCGGGCGGAATGTACTTGGTCAACAAAGCGACGCCAAACTCTCCTAACTCTTGTCCTTCCCTCATCAGTCCGCCACTACTCCAAGATAAATACTTTCCAAAGATATCCAGGTGATAACTCTGTGGCTGATTTGATATTGAGGTCTTTGCTCATGTCAGTTCCAATTTTCAAACGTTAAGGTCAAAATTCAATACTTTTCAAATAGATTTCAGTGGTAAACTTTTTCTCCTGTGCTGAAACTTCTTGTTATAAGTCAAAAGTGTTGTGTTGTAATTACGTCATCAGATGTGAGGAAAAATAATGATTTCCCCGCATATAACACATCATTTTGCATTCTGGCGTGCGAACTTCCACGTCCAAACCAAAGATAGTTGAGATAGTTGCATTAGAATAGCATGTTTCAATATTTAGCAATCGAAAAACAAACGAAAATTGGAACCGTGTGAACTCCACTTCCCAACATGACGTCATCTGAATATACCAAGACTAGCAAAACGTGATCGATGGCGTAGCTAACCGTGGTCGTGTACTAAACACAACATGGCGCGCACTTACTATCGACTTAAATTCTCATTTGTGTTAAGTAAACTTTAACCAGTTTGTTACCATGAGGAAACAAAAGGAGGTCACCTGTCCTCAAACGACGCGTCCAAAGATTGGAAGAAGGTGCTAGACAGCGTCGCTGGCAATGACCGCTGCACCCCTATTGTCACGCAGCACGAAGACCTGAGCACGAAATCAACTCACAACAGGCGTCGAAACTCCGCAGCCCCATGAACGGGGAGTTATCTTCTTTTCTTTTATCCTTTTATTAATTTATGATTAAAGTAGCGATGAGTAAGTGAAACTCATTCGCTCTTTAGACTCCAGGCCGGCAGGTCCTACTACCTATACGAATATTGACATACTCATCACCTATACGAATAATGACTTGCTCATCCCAATGACATTGAACAGCTGCCTGCAATAATCTTTGAGTTGAAATACCTATTGAGCGGCTGAGACAATCATTTTTTTAAAGCGAATCCCTGCAGAAGCGGCCGGAGTCGATAATACCCAAACTTCACCACCTATGAGTTGTCCTTAGGGTACGTACGCGGAATTACACCGTTAATTGCTTCAGAGCGGACCAGATACAAGACTGGGGTCAGTAACTAGTAAACCAGAGCATAACATGGTTGAAAGTAATTAATACATGTATGAATGCAAATTAAGTATAAGTATAAGGTTTTCCTGTTGCGCTCAGTATCGTATGTAGCGCAAGGCAGATAGGGATGATATTGACTGTTGTGAATGCTAAACTTATTGTAACTATATCGCTACGTCACGGGCTGTTTCCCCATGACGGGCGACCTCTAACGAATAGATGTATAATGGCAAATTATATTTCCAGTGGTTTCCAGGCTGGGCGCTCAGACGCTAGCCTCGTTAAACTGGGGACTGGAGACCCCGACTGAACGACATCCAGGACGACCCGAACCGGCCTCAGAGTAGGCGGAGAAGGGCTTCCCCGAGCCAGACTTTGACGCACCGTCGCGGCTCAACTCACCCCTATCCCACCAGCGGCGTTGCGGAGAGCCTGAAGCCTGTGGATCCCGGGCTCGGGAGATAGTCCCATCAGCTAACCTTATTATTATTTACTATTTCCCCTTTTCATTATATGTATCGTTCCCCCGGTGTGTCTGCGTGTAGTTACTGTGCGAGTGAGAGTGCGATTAGTTGTTATAGTATTAATCTTTCATTATATGTACGTTGATTATAGCAGTAAACTTTAAGTTATATTATGTCGAAGCGAGAGTTTGTTGGTTGATGTGCGGTTGGTAGAGATTGAGTGGCTGAGTCAGTACGTGACACCTATAGACAAGATTACATACACTTACTGCTACTGACCAAAACTCTTTTCCATGGAGTTCGCCAGTTACAATGAAGAAACAAAGTGAGGTTAGCATTTCCGAAATTTTAGAATATTCAAAGACTTCGAGAAGATGCCAATACTGGCAACGGCATATCTATAATATTGTCTGTCCTAAACTTGAGGACATTGACATCAACTTTCATACGCCCTTTCCTCAAAACTTAGCCAGGATGTTTCTACTAGCTGAGGAACCCGGCTTTGTCTGGAAAGGAGGGGGAGGGAAGCATACCAATGCTATCTTTTTTATTTTGCGTAGCTCTCCACCTTCTTCATCCTCCCCCTTATGCCTCTACTAACCCAAGACATAACAACACTGATGTGGTTCCCGCCTCTGAAAGCTTCCTCGAAAGCTAATTTTGTGACGTCAATTTTGTTTCGTTTCCGGACCGGGATTACCAACAGCTGTAGAGGGACCAGAAATTTGCGAAGTATTTTTTTCTAAATTCACATATTCCAAATAGCAAAGTCGAAGACCTTCATGATGACTAATGTATCTATTTGTACCCTCACACCAATTGTGAAGTCTGTAGCTGTAGTAGTGTGTTCTGAAAAGGAACAAATGTGTTATCAACTTGCCAAATATATAATCGGTGAAGAACCAAAATGAGGTACCATTCCCCGAATAGAAGGTCCAAAGGTTGCAAGAAGTATCAGATAAAATTGCCGACAGTGACCATTGCATCTCTTCCGACAACGTTACCTGAACTTACGGTACGTTGACGTTCAGGCTAGACGGTTCCTACAAAAATTGGCCAGTTGGCCTAGTTACAATAAAGAAACCAAACCAGGTGACCACTCCTTTAAACACAGATCCAAAGACTGAGATAAGGTGTCAGACGGCATTGCCGATATTGGCTGTTGCACCTTTGTAAGTAACGTTGGATAGCGTAAACTTAAGAACATTGAGGTTAACTCAAAAATGTTCCAGGAAGAAATTAGCCACTCAGTTACGGTGAAGGTGTAGAATAAAGGTCCAAACAGAAGGTCCAAAATTTGCGAGGTGTTGGACGATGTTGCTGACATTGGATGCTGCACCTCTGTGGGCCTCTGAGCTTGAACTTACTATTGACGTCGACTCTCTTAAAAGATTTCTTTTTAAAATTGACTTAATAGTTACTTTGAAGAAAAAAAAATGAGGTGACCATTTCCCACCCATCTCGTCCCTCCTTTTTCAAAAGGTCCAAACATGGCAAAAAGGTGTTAGATGATGTTGCCAATATTGTGGACTGCAGGAAATCACTGCCTGATCTTAAATGTGTTGGCCTAAACTCTCACAAGTTTCCACAAATATTAACCAGTTAGGTCTTATAAAGAAACAAAATGAGATGACCATTCCCCAAACAAAAGAGCCAAAGTTTTCGAGAAAGTGTTAGCGTCGTCAACCGTGGCTGATGTGCCCCTGAACTTGGATACATTGACATAAACATAGGAACATCTTTCATTTATTAAAAAAAACAAATCACTTATCTAGTTGTTTTGGCGAAACAAACAGACAGCAATTCTTAGTCCAGCCTGTCCAAAAGATTGCGAAAAGATGATAAACGATGTCGCGACAGTCTCCTGGTGGGGCCATCTTGCCTTAAGGGACATTACATAAAGCCAAGAAAAACAAGCCAAGACGGCACCATGGATTATGGTCACTACATCTCTGTAAAAATCACCACTGAAATGACTGGCGAGATCGACCTTTGAGAACTTAAATGACCGTACCTTCAATAACCTGTGAGTCCTTCCTATCAAAAAAAAAAAAAATGAAGCAGGCATGCAAAATGGGGCGACAATCCTTAATCAAGCTGGTCAAACTAGTGCAGAAAGGTATTGGACGGCAGCGCGGACTGACATCGTAGAAACAACATGGCCTGAACGCACTAACTGCTAGCAGAAACTCTTTAAAAATAACACATCAACAATGGGCTAATCATATTATGAAAGATGTCAGATGGTGAGGAGAGTTGTTTTGTAACCGATGATGTGATTACATTTTTTGAGTAATTTTGCTCCTAGAGAGATGTATTCATAGAAAAAGTTAATTACAGTTACGTAGTACAAGAACACGTGGCAAAAGAAATGACAAAGTCTGTTACATGAGACAGAGTGTGGCTCGAAAGTTATATATATATAGAAAGTAGCGCATAACACTGAACCTAAGGTAAATTTTATTCGCCCATACAGGCAAAGTGTCTTGTTTGCTAGCCAAGTATTTGCACATATCCAATGCATATACAGATACAAACCTGTAACTTGTAACTAAATTAAATACCACACATACACTCACACTCACACACACACACACACACACACACACACACACACATACACACACACACACACACACAGAGAGACAGACAGAGAGAGAGAGAGAGAGAGAGAGAACTCAACCCGACACAGAGTTCAATCACAGCAATATGTCAGCCAGGGTCTCTAGCGCTAGGGAGTTCCATTTTTTAAAAAAAATCTACCAAGTCTCTTTGAGCATCTGAGTCTAGGCGGTGTCCACGACTATTAAAATCTGCACGCGGGACTCACCTTCCAACAGCAACACTCGGATCTCGCAGCTTTAAACTTTTCCTCGTTTTCATTTTACTGCGACGTCTAGATCCTCCCGCCCCCCTCCCCAAATCCCCACCTATCACCTCTCCCACTGTATCCGCAAGGGAATTGACTGTCACGGCCCTACCACATCCGCTGTAGTAGGGTGTTGTCTGTTACGCCCCTGCCACTTTCTCCTCCATCAGCCCTCCCCCACCTATCCCTCTCCCTTAATAATACTAACATTCCAGTCTTAAAAGTGCGTCAGTAGACAAGTTGGCTTTTTTCAAACAAGAACCTTTTACATTAGGATAATTAACAGTGTGGGTCAGGGATCAATGGAAACTAGATTTAGTTCCTGTTTTTTTGTTGGTTCGGTATACCTTTACTATTTGGTTCCATCTTGTGATTGCATGGAAAGAAAACCTAGAAATTCTCGAACACACAGATCTGCAGATAAGTTGTTCCACGTCAAAACACGGTATCTGCCCTCTCGTGAGGTTGTATCTTAATCTTATTATTGGACTTTGATGATAGGCTTCTGTTTACTCCTTTGAGATTTTTTTGTACAATGCCATACAGTATAAAGTATCTCATTCACTAAGCAGATAAACATAAAAAAATATATATTATACATACAAATACATAATATTACAAATAGAATCCATGGCTAATTCATTGCTAGTCGTTGCAGAGCAGCGTCCTGCTTCTTCATCCCCCCCCCTCACTCCCATATTCTAAAGCCAGGTACTGAATCATTCCTGAAATTGCTAGTCGTTGCAGAGCAGCGTCCTGCTTCTTCATCCCCCCCCCTCACTCCCATATTCTAAAGCCAGGTATTGAATCATTCCTGAAATTGCTAGTCGTTGCAGAGCAGCGTCCTGCTTCTTCATCCCCCCCCCCCNACTCCCATATTCTAAAGCCAGGTATTGGATCATTCCTGAATAGAGTGGTGGGGAAACACTAGTCAACTGTCTTTTCCAAGACACTACAATGTAAAACCCCTCGGACTGGGCGTCCATCCCATAAACCCAGATTTGGCAGTCTTCAGTTTATGAGAACTGTTCCCAAGCTGCGCCATCAAGCTGCCTTCTTTATTAGTAATAGTATGCTTGCTAAATGAGTTGGCTTGAGTTGGTGTGTTTGTCAAACCTCTGTTAGAAAGAAAAAATTACATTTACCATATTCACTCCATTTTAGTCTGTTTACCATCCTAGTTGTAGAGGTGGAGGAAGGGAGAGGGGATGGGGGAAAGGGGAGAAAAGGAGGAACGTCGTGTTTTTGTCATCAACCTTTAGATCGTGTAGAAAGAGTAGCCGAAAAAATTCTTTGATACTGACTAGTTTTACCATTATTCTCTTCCCAGTTTCTTACACAGTTTATCTACATTCACATTCATGTCTGTGTGTTCCTTCTCTAGTCTGTCCATGTGTGTTCCTTCTCCTAGTCTGTCCGTGTGTTTTTCTCCGGCTATTCTTTCATCTGTCTGTCTGTCCCTTCCTCTATCTATCTATCTATCTATCTATCTATCTATCTATCTATCTATCTATCTATCTATCTATCTATCTATCTGTGAAATGACATTTCTTTATTTATCTAAAGAGATCTGTCCCTCCCTCCGTCACTCACTCACTCACTTACTCACTCACTCGCTCACTCACTCACTCACTCACTCACTCACTCACTCACTCACTCACTCACTCACACTCACTCACTCACTCACTCACTCACTCACTCACTCTTCCTCCCTCCCTCCCTCCCTCTCTCCCTCACTCACTCACTCACTCACTGGTATTTACACAAATCTCCAGGTCTCAGGCCTATTGATCTAGGGAAATATACAGAAACTTCTATGGATTGACCATCTCTGGGGACTTTTCATCAATTTTTGATATGATCCTAACTTAGCATTTCAGGGCACACGGTTTCTACACAAAGAAAGGTCGCCATTTCCCATGTCATGTGCGTGTTTGAAAGGGTAGCATTTCCGGTTCGTAAAACTTGAGTGCTGGAAGGAAGGTGCAGTATCTTGTGTTACGCAACTTTCCTTTCGCTCCCTCTAAATAATTTATATTGTGGCCTTCAGCAGACAGCAGCCGGCAGTGCAGAGTTCCCCGGGGAAGCCTAAGCTTGTTAAAATGTAAGAAGTTCTGAGTGAGAGTAATGTATGGATGGAGTTGGTGATCAAGAACTTGAGAATCGAAATCGTGTGGCCATGCCGTGAAAAAAAAATG